>PVJH01024975.1:0-18419 GCA_004026705.1 Nesogale talazaci | reverse complement strand
TGGCAACTGTAGATGACTTGTACCTGAAATTTCATTTAAGTCATCTGGCCTCAGTTTCCTTGCCTTTCAAAGGAATAGTAAGAACTCTTCACAGAGTTACAAAGAGTAAAGAAGGTCTTCTCAATGCCTGTTGTGCAGTCTTGGTACTGTGGAGGGAACTGGGCGAGTAGAACGTGGTCAAGGGAGAGCTGTGGGCCTTGGCCTATGCCCAGCATGGTCCTAGGCCACCTCAGCTGACATCTCTTCCGAGCCTCATGCCAACAGTTTAGGCAGCAGGGAACCTGAGTACTCTACAAGGAACCTTTTTCCATCTCTAGTCCATATCCTGGGGACGTGCTTCTCCGCTGCTCCTTCCAAAAGATCCAGATACAGTTTGTCTTTGCACAAGCAGTTACAAACTCCAAATAGACCAGCCTCCTCACTCTCCCACCTGGTCGATTCCAACTCATCAGGGGGGTTAGAAGTCAAGACTCTGGAGTCGGGTAGATAGTGGCTCACATGGAGCGTGGCTACTGAGCAGGATGCTAAATTGAGGGGGAATTGCTAACCCACTCTGAGCCTCCGTTTCCTCATCAGTGCAGCAGCAGCACCAAGAGCACCACCTGTACTGGGCTGTAGGGGAGGCCAAGCTCAAGGGTGCATGCAAAGCTCTGAGCAAGGGCAAGGTCAGGTGGGGAAGTTTCTCAGCTCGCCCTCCCCATCCTCGTTGTGTACATGTCAACAAGGGTTTTCTGAGGAGGGAGCTTGTCTAGCAGTCCAGCACCTGGAACACACATTGCTTCCATACATCCAGATACCCAAACGATGGAATTGCAGGGGTGCTCATATGTCAGTTTAAATCCATGCCGGCAGTGTCATCACGGACAAACAATCATCCTCACCTTCTCCGGATCTAATATACACTGGAAGAAATGATACATATGACACAAGTGTACTGCAAAGAATCACTGAGATGGTCTAAGATCAGGACCCAAGACACCATGGACATGACTATCTCACCTGTGTTTGGAGGCTCAAGACCTGCTATCTTCCAGTTGCTTTCAGTTCATGGCATTTTGACCTAGGACAAGGTGGCACTGAGCTCCCATAGGATGCCTCTGGCTGTCACTCATCCGGAAGTAGATCACTAGGCCATTATTCTGCGGTGGTGCTCGGCAGGCTTGCTCCCCCAACCCCCTGAGAGTAGCTGAGTCTCAATTGTGGGCAGCATCTCTGAATGGAATCCACACAGAGATGTCAACATCCCACGAAGCATCACTGTGACAGCCTAGCGGAGTGAGGTGAGGTTTCCTCCAGGGGAGCTGTCACTCTGTTGTTCTTCAGCCTCACAGGTCTCCACTCCTACCTGTGACCCAGAATATCCTTGGTCTGAAGAGGCTGGCTTCTGACAGGGTGATGTGGTTCAAATCCATCCCTCTAAGGATTTGTTGGTGGAGGTGGGCTTATGGGGACTGAGGTCATCTCGGTAGAGAACACCTTGCAGATGGTCTATTTGATCTTGTGAGCATCACACAGCAGCCGGGCCACTTAGCTATTCAATAATCACAATCATAACAAAGAACAAACACTGAGTCTTCCGGATGCCACACAGAAGGGCATTTGTGTTCATCCGCTACCCAAACCGGCGTCATGAGCTGCTTCTGAAACCCCAGCCATCGGCAACACAATGGAGTGCAGCTCTGCACTGCCACACACGGAGGTGGTATGAGCCGGAACCTGCTCGGTGGCGATTGGCTTTGGGCTGTGCATGGGCGACGGTGCTATTTCCACCGTGACCAGACGGGATGGAGAATATGGGGAGGCCATGAGCTCGAGGTGGAGCTTACGGAGGGTGGCACAGATGGATACGTGGGGATCCTGAGATGCAAAGTGGCTTACCTAAGCCATAGAGCTCTCGCCAGGTAAGGCAAGACCGAATGTGGCTTTCTTCCTACCTGTGTTCTTCGGTGACTGCCCCACTGTCTTCCTGAGGTAAATGGGGAAAGTGCATCCAGTGCTAGGGATACAGGGGGACGTTTTGCGTTCTGATCTTCAGGTCCACCTGATCGTTTATGTGGTCATTTCTTCTCATTGGTGATCGGATTTCAGGCCCATGTTTTAGGCCTGCAGCTTCCTGAAACAATTGCTAACTCACAGTCCATCACCCCGAGGGTCTCCGTTCCTCCCCCAAGGTTCAGTTTGGTTCAAATCCTCATTGCCCTTTCTACAAATCTCTTCCCTGATCACAGCTGATGGGGCAGCCATTCCTTCTGTTCACACAAAGCCCTGTGAACACTTGAGAGTGATTCAACCTGTACCACGCCAGGTCGCCCCCTTGACCCTAAGGTTAGCGTTGGCTGATCTGGAAGGGTCTTTCTTCCTAGGCTTACCCTCTGAGGTCCAGCTGTGAGAAAAAAGCTGTTTCTGCCACAAGCAAGTACTTTCCTTTCTGCTGCCCTTCCTGAAATCCCTGTCTGTCACTGCTCCACTGCCAATGGCCCTTCAGGCCATTTATATACTTCCTCCATCCCAAAAACTACCCTTAGCCCTCCTATTCCAGGTAATTCACCTCTGGGTGTCCCTACAGCCTTGAGCTTCCATTATAGCATTCCTTGTGGGTGTTCGTACGACAGTTTTCTCTGTCAGACAGTGAGCTCTTCGAGGCTGAAGGTCAAGTTCTGGTTATCTTTGTACTCCTGCTGTAGGAAGGTTCTTTCAGGAACCGTGGAACAGCCGTTAGGGCCAGCAACACAGGGCCAGCTGAGCTGCGGCAGCACCAAGCCTCCTCTGCGTGTGCAGGGACATACCACAGTTCTCACTCACGTGAAAGCTTACGGATCATTCTGGCTTTCCTCTCAGACACACTCCTTGAAACACTGCTTAGAAACCCAGTGTCTTTTCTCCCTGAGGGATAGTTGATTAGCTCTAACTGATCCCCTAGAGATTTACAATCTCTGAAACCCTAAGGAGTTGTTCTGCAACGTCCTACACGACGTCCAGGAGTCCGAATCAACTTGATGCTAAGGGGTTTGGCTTGGAATTTCAAAACAACTCTTCTGAGACCTGTCACTGTGGCCCGTGATGGTGGCTACGATAGAAGCAACACCCTTGGTATTTCAAACACCAGTAGGATTGCTCATGGTGGACACTTTTCAGCAGAGCTTTCAGAGTAAGACTCGGAAGAAAGGGCTGGCAACCTTACTTACCAACATCGGCCGAGGGAAACCTGAAGGATCACAACGGAGCCTGGTTCTGCTCACTTGGTTTGCGTATGGTGTCCTGAGGGCTGGCTCTAGGCATTCGGAGCAGTGCATTGTGTTTGGTGCATAGAGGGCCAGGGAGGTGTGATGGGCTGGTGCAGTACTTCCATACCGGGCTCAGGCATGTTGGCGATGTTGAGGCAGATGCATGACGAGGCAGTGTTTTGCCCTGTTTTAAATCAAGACACTGTGCACCTGAATTGACTCAAAGGCAGCTGTCTGTCTGTCTGTCATCAAATAACTTTGGCTGTTTTGCCAGGGTTGGCAAGACTGATTCAGTTCAGTGCTTGGGCAACCTCTGAGCAATTAGAGAGTTTGCGATAAAAATGAGAAGGCTTTCAGCACCGTGACTGGCTATGGGATGGAAAGGAAACCGCTCCCCGTCACCTGGGCCAGAGATCTGCGCGCAGACAAAGCTCTGCCGTGTTTTGTAAGCTGAGGGCAGGTCCCTGGAAACTCCTGCTTTGCGCTGTCAGGTTTGAAGAAGCGCTGGCGTTCCCAGCTCTCGGTGCCTTTTGTCCTCTGCGAGCTCCCTTAGCCTGGAGAGGTGACTTCTTTATTCTCAGGAGCAGCTATTTATAACTTCCAAAGGACCCCTACTCCTTTGGTTCTGTACTGAGGCTCAGAAAAAGAGCCGGCCCTCCCCCAACACCAGGCCGCTCTACCCCCAGAGCAATCCCGTAAATAAAGGATGAAAGGCCCCGTAATTATTACCATTCGACAACACAGAGACTGTCAAAACCAGGAGTCCAACAAAAGCCTTTACATAAATCACAGCTGATACAATGGTTCTTAGCTGAAGGGGATAGGGGCTTAGAGTCTCAGCACTGGTGAAAGAAGGTTTGTGTTTGGGGGAGGAATTGTCCGGAGTCAGCCAGTCCCAGGGAGAAAAGAAGGGGGTGATGTCTGAACAGAGGACCATCCCATCCCTCTGTGTTCCCCCAAGGCCCAGGGAACAAGGGTGAAAACCTGGGGCAAATTCCACATGTGCCGCTGCCTGGCCACACACTCACAACTCCATTGTCAGGAGCTTACCTCTAGCCCGGCAAAGACAGGGTCCCCGGAGGGGGCTGACTGCCTGGCCACTGCAGTGCTGGGAAGGGAGTCCGGGACCCAAGTGTGGGAGATGGTGTGGGCTGCCTGGACGGGAGAAACTTCCTGAAGGAGGGAGGTGGCTTGCGAGAGGGGGGCTTCCTGATTGCTAAGAGAGTGGAACCAGGTAATAGGGAGTGTGAATCAGGTCCTGTCCCTAAGCAGCGAGGGTCACATATCTTGGGACTGTGTCCATAGCGTTGTAATAACAAGGTGGACCTGTATTTAGGAAACCCCTTTTCCTGGAGAGCAGAGTGGCAAGCGTACTCTGCTCAGAAATTTTCTGTGTCTGGGGCATAATATCATTCCTTGTGAGTAAGCCACTGGATGACATATTAATAATTCAGGAGCCATTCAGTGGCATTTAGCAAACGCCGGGGGCCTCTCTTAGGAGCTATGCCCTCCACGTCTACGGGGTCTTCCTTTAAAATGAAAATGACGCTGCTCTTGCAGGAACAAGCAGGGCAGTTGGTGGGGACAGACAGATGCCACTGTTGCTAAGTGGAGATTGGCCTAGGCTCCAGCAAGAAGCTTCCCCGGGGGTAGCTTCTCAGCCCTGCTGCTCATAGGCTGGGTGATCTTAGGTGAGTCATTTAACCTCTCTGAGCCTCAATGAAATCAGAATATTAAGTGGGGGTTATGGAGATTAAGAAAAGGAATCAGAATAATGTTTGCAAGCAATGGTCTTATTTCAAATTGTTTGGACAGTGAGTAGCAATTTACAAAGCCTATTATTATTCAAAGCACCTGTGATCTAATCTGACTGTAACACAGCAGGAGTTAATCTAAGGTCCTCATTTAAAAGATGAGGAGAGGGAGACTTCAGAAGAAAACGGATTTACTCAGGCAGGCTTGCCCTCTCCTCTCTGTGTCCTCTGCTCTGATTTGAGTAACACATGAAGTTTGGCTTCTTTGTCCTCAGGGAGAAAATGAGTGGGGTGCTAGGAATTAACTGAGTTCCCAGGAGAGACCTTGGGCAACCAGTGAGCGAGCTCATGATGGACTTCTGAAGCCAGTGAGACCCCCCCATTGCCCCTCCCGTGCTGAACTCTGCTGGCACGGAGCTGCCTTCAGCCTGGGCAAGAATTCCAACCCCTGAGCAGAGACGTCCTCTCCAGAGAGCAGCCGATTGCCAGGGTCCAGGGGGCTGCTGGATCTGCTCCACTGTGTGCCTGGTTTCCTGTGGCCCTGGGGTGGAAGTTCTCTCATGGGCACGGCATAGCTCCCCTGGGTCTCTCTGAAGCCGGGGTTCCCTTGTACTCCCTTCCCAGGGTGGCTGCACGCTGACACCCCCTCCCCACGATTCCGCATCTTACTTGCAGGGCGCCCCCTAGGTGATCCTCCAGAGGATGTCTGGCGAAACACGACCACAAAGCCACCCTCCAGGGCAGGGCGAAACTGTTCCGGTGAGTTTCCGGGACTGAAACCTTTAGGGGAATAGGAAGCTCCATCTTCCTCCTGAGGAGCAGTTGGGGCTTTTGAACTGCCGGCTTTGCAGTTAACAGCCCAATGCATAACCCCTACACTACCAGGGCTTGTGTCATTCCCAGCTAACAGCAGCCTGATGTCTGGAACCAGCAAGACTAAGTCAGCTACATAGTAGCTTCCCAGATAGCACATCTCTAAAGGACACTAAGAAATCAGCTGGGCCTACTGACCCTGGGAGGTAGGGGTAAGTCTGTGTGTATATGTAAGCGTGTGTGTGTGTGTTGGGGAAGGCGGGAGACCATGAAGGCTTCTCAATGTTTTGTGAGAGCGACGTTGATGGGGTGAGGGTGGGGGGTCCAGGAGCAATGGTGAGAGCTGGAGGTCAATGGGAGAGCTCAGGAACCCCGAGGAAGGGTCGGGAAAGACGCTCATAGAAATTCATGGGAGTCTGATCTTAGAAATAAACCCTGAAACTAGTCGTCCCCATACCTTCCCATAAGGTTCGCTAACCCTACCTGTAAAGAAGAAACCCAGCCTGTGGACGTGGGATCCCTGGCTGATCTGACTCACCTGGATTGACCAGTTCATCTTGCGGAGAAGCCACACAGCAGAAAAATTAGCCCTCCATCCAGGCTGCATCCTTGGTAGGCCGCTCCCTGGTTTTCAAACCATACACTATGACTGACCAGTGGATCTTCTGGCCAATTTAAAGACCTGCATTCACTAGTACAGGTCACCGTGTGGCATAAACAGGGTGTGCTTGCCTACTGACTTCAAGGCCAGCAACTCAAAATCCCCCATCACCGCAGAAGCCAGTCATGAGTATTTTCTTCCATAAAGATGGCAGTCATACAGACCCCGAGGGTAAAGTGATCAGATGTCCTGCTTTTGGCAGGACAATCCCAATTTCAAACAATTTTTCCCAGGTCCCTCAGCGTTTTAAAAAAGGCCTGATTTTTTTTTTTTTTGAAAGAATGCATGACAAGCTAGGGAACAGCAGGAGAACGGGAAGGGAATATACCTCCTCTACCACCCTCCCTCCCCCACCCCTCATCAATGGTGTCCCGCTTTACCAATGTTAAAATCTGGTCACTTTACCCTAGGGGAAGTTCTCCACAAAGCCCAGATTTGCCAAGAGCCAGAATCGATCCTGTGGCCCTCACAGGGTAGTTTAGTTATGATTTTCTTAATGGAGTGGAAATGATACAAAGATCTTTGCTGATAGTCGCTCAAAACAATGTCACCATCACTGGGTGGATTGCTTCTCATGTTGACCCATGTAGGACAAAGCAAAAGGCCCCCGATGGGTCTCTGAGACTGTCACTCTTTATAGGAGTGGAAAGTCTGATCTTTCTCTCTAGGAGTGGCTGGTGGTTTCAAACCACTGACCATGGGATTAGCAGCCCTTACACCAGCGAGGATCCTGGTGCATGGTAAGGCGGGTGCTATTTCAGTACATTTGTGTTCCATTGTCTATAACGGGACATCCTATACCACACATTTTTCTTGTATCTTGAAATGAGTTTGAAACTCCTGCTGCTTCTGAAATGGTTGGACTCTGTGCTCGGCAGAGCTGTGTCCCTGGGCAAGACGCTTCCTTTTTGTGGTTGTCTGGTTGGTTGGTTGTCTGGTTGGTTGGTTGGTTGGTTGGTTGGTTGGAGGGATGGTTTCAGACTTGACATTCTCTTCCAACTGCAGCCATTTGCCGGAGAGCAGTTATTGTTTTCATTGAGGTCACACGATGCATACCCCCACATTTGCTCATTCAACAGTTTTGGCATGCCCGGTTCCGTGATGTTGATATTCTTCATGCTGGAACCACGGATGGAACCATGGTCCTTTTCGCTTACTCTTGAGCCTCAGCATCCACACCTGTTATTCAAGACCAATAAAGTGTGTCCTGTCGGACCAGTGGGAGGGTCGAAAGGGATGAAGTTTACGGCGTACGACGGACATGGTGTCCACTCACTGAAGTCTCGCTTACTGGCTGCGCTGACCCACCTGGTCCAGCAGTTGCAGTGGGCCAACTGCTCTGTGGTCGTCGAGCCGGTCAGGGTCCGCAGGCCTTCTACCTCACCCAGTAACTCGGGGCGTCTCTACACCCACAGCAGGGTCTCAGTGCCAAGCTGAGCTGCCAAATTCTCTGTCAGAGGCTCCATTGGCCTGGTCCCCACCTTAGTTTCAGATCAACTCCCATCCCCCTCCCACTCCCACCCCTAACAGGGCACTGAGTAAGTATCAAGGCGCCAGCCCTCTTTCTTCTCCACAGGCATCAGACGGAATCTGGTGCTGAGGCGCAGGAGGGAGGGGCGTGGGACTGGAGCAGGACATCTGTCCGTCCTTCTGTCTGTGGAGCTTGCCCTGGGACCACCCTCCGCTTGCCTGTTCTCTCCCCTTCACGCCACCTGACAGACTGACACAGAAAGCCAGCCTCTCCAGCCCTGCCCCCTGAGTTGGTGGCACGGGGGAAGAGGAGGGAATTAACTTCTGGCCTGCTGACAGTGGCGCAGCCTGCCAAAGCCGCCCGGGTAATTTGGTTCCTTTCCTTTGTTGACTTGGTGCCAGCTCACAAGAGCGGATTAAGCAGGGAAATTCTGCATGGAGAACTCTCCCCCCTTGGGGCTCCAATCCCATTGTCTCCCGAGAATGACAGCCGCTGGTGGTGCCAGCGCGCACCGCTCCGCTGGCGCGTTCCCAGAACATATCAGCTTCCCGTTCCTGAAAAGAGGGATTTGTTAAAGAACCGGAGTTAAAAGAAAGGAGAGGCAGGAGAGGACGAGGCTACGGAGTAAAAGTGACGCCTGGCTTGTTAATTAGAGGAGCAAAGTGCTCTAATCCTAATGCCGATGCAGGCAGGGGATGTTGCTGCTTCTCGAACCCTACCCATCTGCGAGAGGTTTGCACCCCTGCCCGCACTTCCTGAGCATCGACTGGCACCGGCCTTTAGGCTCGCTGGGCAGAGATGAGCGATGGGGTCCCCCCACCCCCGTAAGAGGAGTGAGCAAAAGCAGTCTTCCCCACTCTTCAGAACACAAACAACATTTATACCACTAGCTAGCGTAACAGTAGCTAACAAGAATGGAGGGTTTCGCTGCATGCCAGGTACCACTCTAAGCATTTTACAAGAATTTCTCATTTAATCACCCTGGTGCCGTGCCTGGGGGTGGAGTCAGGGGGCAGGTTCCCACCCAATAAAAAGGTTCCAGTTCATTCAGGTGTCCCTGGGGGGGGGTGGTTGTCTGACTCTTGACTTCTGCAAAATCACCCCCCCCCCCCCCCCCCCCGAGAACTCTGTGGGACACAGATCTCCCCTGGAACAATGAGGTCAGCACAAATCAGAATGATTGGAAGCAGCGGAATCATCACAATCAGCCCTGTGAGACCCATGCTCTTGACATGATCTCCCCATTCTGCAGGAGGACAAGGTAGTTACATCATCTGGTGTCAACTTGCAGAGGGGTGGAGTCTAGCCTGTCGGTCTGCTTGTAGGTCACTTGCAGATATCATTTGCAGGTGGTATGGAGCTACAGAGCTTGCTGGAGGCCTGATAAATACAGACACTCTTCTTGACATTCCCGTTGACAAGCCACAGGGGTCCACGCTGATGACAGCTAGAGCCACGCTGATGAGATGCTGCCACCGCTCTACAAGACGGTCCACCCACTGGCCTGTGATCTTCCTGCATTTGTCATTATTGTGTGAGTCTACAGAGGAATTTATGGGCCAGTATTGGACATAGGAGCTAATATCATACTTACGGATTCGATCTGGGCTGGGTAGGGTTGCTTCTTAATGTACAATTACTCTTTGATATAAAACCCTTATAGTCATATTAGCCTCCCTAGATTTATTTCTCTCATCTACCTTGACTAACACAGTGTAGGCAGAGGTGAACGGAAACGTGTTAACAAATCAAACGATCCAGCAGAAGGCCCTGCTTTGCAGAGTTTGATACTCTCTGGTGCATGGACTCACACTCTAACCAAGTTGAATCCCCCAACACAGCATCACCGGAGACAGGCCGAGAAGGAAATGTGTGCAGTTGACTCACCAGCTGACTGCCCCACACCCTGGCCCTGAGGCCTCTTGTCAAACTCTCACAGTGAGTTACAGAATCGAGATTCGTACCCGAGGTCACTTGGTTCCAGAGCCTCTGATCACAACCACACGCTGCCTGATGACCTCTGCCATTTGAGAGAAAGGACTCGTTGCTCCTGAGGCTGGGGTGTCTGATCTGCCTCTTCCTTCCAGTGTTCCGCAGCTCGACGGCTATTTTTGCCCCAGCTTGCTTAGTGACCTCTTCCACGACAAAAGAGTGTGCCCTATAACATAGGTTTCAAGAAACCTGGGTTCCTCGATCTGTTGGCCACACTTGTTAATCATGTACGTATATCTAGTACATGGATATGGTTCGGTGCCAGCACTAAGTGTGAAACAGCAAGACAAACAAGCAGTCTCTACTAGTCACACGTTTCCTGATGTGGAACCTACAATGCAGAGACACCTGCGGCAGCCCGCGCAAAACCAATTCAGGATCACTAGTGAGGTCTTGAAATCCTCTCGTACCTTCTTTTCATTTCATTATCACAGTCTGTTTGTGAGAAATACAGTTACAATTCTTCCATACATGAGTAAAGGGGGGGGGGGACGGACGATGGGAAGTAGTCTTTTGAGAATCGCCCCTGCTCTGAGCCTCCTTCCCTCTTGCTGCTCCAGCTTTCCAAAGTCAGTTATCCCGCAAGCCTTCGCCTACGAACTGTCCATGTTACCGATGGATTGAGTCTAGAATGCTTAGCCTGCTACTCAAGATTTTCCAACTTTCTTATTCATTTGCTTACCTAATATTCATGCTAGGAAGACAGCGTACCTGTAGGGCAGTCAGGCACTTTATTAAACCCAAGATGACCACCCCACCTTTACCTCCAATTATTTTCAATCCCTTCATTCATTCATACAGCCAAAGCTTCCTGATTGAGCAGTGACTACATGGTAGGTTTGGAGACACAAAGATAAACGAGACACAAACTGCTAGAGAGTCATGGTGAAACCATGATTAAAAATTCAGCTGGTAACCAGAAGGTCTGTGGGAGACCAGACCTGGTAATGTGCTCCCACCATAGAGATTACCACCGAGAAAACTCAATGGGGTAGTTCTTTTCTACCATTTGCAATTACTGTGGATTGGAATTGACTCCATAACACAACAACAACAACAACAACAACAAAGTCCAGGCCAGTCTGACTGTCTCTTCTGGTCAAAACCTTTACCTATTATTAAAGCTCTTGTTCCCACTCTTTCTTCCCCCTGAAAAGGTCACTCCACATTTCTGAAGGTCCGGGTTTTATTCATTCGTCAAGGCTGCAATGGTGCCCCTCTCATGAAGCTTGCTTCAGCTCCTGGGCTCACCCACTCTGCTGGCAAGGATCACACCTTCTCTGAACTTCCGCAGAAATGCTTCAGCCCTCCTATGACCTCACTCATTCTAAATCGAATTAGAGCCATTTGTGCCAGGAATCATTCTCTGTTGCTCGAACCTACATCTTCTGGAGCTCTAGGGCTTATTGTGGCCCCAATAGCTCATGTTTGCACAGAACCTTACAGGGAGAAGGGTATCAGAAGTGCCTGTTGCATGAGTGAATGCAGGAAAGATACCATGTGGGTGAGAAGAAGTTGCCTTCCCTTTGTTGCTAAGTTACTGCTTTGGGCACAGAAGTATAAAAAAATAAATAGAGTAACTGGTGTTCTCAGGCCATTTGGGATCTTTACAAATCACACAGCATGTCTTCTAATTCCCAATTAGAATTTTTTACAGGTACATTTATTAAAGTTGCAACTACTTCTAGGACAAAAGACGTAAGCCTGATAGAGTGTATTAGAGGTTGAAGGAACCCAAAACCTCCTAGCAGTTTTAGCACCTCACTTTACAGAGGAGATGGTTGGTTCCATTGAGGCAAAAGTATTGCCTCAGGTGACCCTGTCATTGGTCAAAGTTTTTGCTAGGATGCTGTCGTACATGGCCTTTGGGTTCATTCCGCATCCCAGCATCGTCACGTGTTGCTGAGTACACCGACCCCATCAGAATGACATAGTTAGGGACATTTGGAGGCAGTTGGCCAAGTTCATCTGCTGAGATCCTCAGCCAACTGTCCAGGTAGTGGTCGACTACTTAGCCAGTTACAACAGCCAGGAACTCCCTGTGCATCCTACACCAACGTACTTTTTTAGATGGTTCCATCCATCCTTCCTTCAACAACTGTGTGGCAGGCATGCAGATAATTCTCAATTATTCTGGGAAAGGTAAAACATGACGACTTGGATTTTTCACAGCTGCTGTTATTTTGAGTAGCAAGAAGAAAAAGTAAAGAACTGACGAAATGAAGTAGGCTTTCATTTTTTGAAGAATTTACAGTTGTGGAACTTTCCATTTTATATGCTAAGGGGGCAGTTGAGCCACAATGTATCTATCTGATTTACTGAAGACAGTCCAGGTGTGCCTCTCCAGTCTTAGCAAATTTGTCAATAGATTTCCTTTCTCTCTTAAAATGATTGTGATTTGGGCAATAAATTATAATGTTATCAATATAAAGGGTGCTCATTTTTACTGAGCTTGTTCCTTTGATGTGACACAAGCATTTTTTGTTTTTATATAGATTTTATTGGGGGCTCTTACACCTCTTATAGCATTCGGTACATCATTTGTATTAAGCATATTTGTACACATGTTGCTATCTTCATTTTCAATTATTTTCTACTTGAGTCCTTGGTATAAGCTCCTCTTTCCCCCTTTCCTCTCATTCTTCTTCTTCTTCTTCTTAAAAAAAATTTCAGCCCTCCATATTTTCCCTCCCCCCTCCACTTCCCCATGAATCCCTAATAATTTATAGATTGTTATTATCTTTTCATATCGTACACTGTCCAATGTGTCCCTTCACCTACTCCCCTGTTGTCTGCACCCCAGAAAGGAGGTCATATGTAGATCCCTGAAATTAGTTCCCCCTTTCTACTCCACCATCCCTCAACATTCTCAGTATCACCACTCTCACCACTAGTCCCGAGGGATCATCTATCTTAAATTCTCCATGTTTCAGACTCCAGTGTACATCCCCTGGTACACAAGCATTTTTTATGCTCACAAGAATTTATTAAACATAACATTTAAAATGTAAACAACTTAAAAACAAAAGAAATCAAAATAATGTTGACAAAGGACTTAATAGATATGTTTTTTGATATTTTGTCATTCTATAGTTGCTGTTTTCTGTATAAAATAAACTCTTCACTCGTAGACTCTATAGCATTATAGTACTGTGGGCCTGGCCTTTGTTTATGCTTTTTTGTTTTGTTCTTTTTGTAATCATTTTAGCGAGGGCTCATACAACTCTTATCATAATCCATCCATCCATCCATCCATCCATTGTGTCAGGCACATTTGAACAACTATTGCCGTCATCATTCTCAAAACATTTGATTTCTACTCAAGACTTTGATATCAGCTCCTCATTTTTTTCCCTCTCTCCCTGCCCTCCTCCCTCCCAAACCACAAGCACTTTTTTTTTTTTGTCTTCAAGGAAGCACATGTTCTAAGCGACAAGCCATTGCCTTGTTGCTATGATGTCAGGGACATTTCCTGCCTTAGTGCTTGTGAGAGCTCTAAGGGAGAACTGGACTTGGTAATGGCATGGTTCCTTGACTGTGACAATTTTCCATTCAGGGACCCGATGCCACAGCCTTTCAACTCTTGGTAAAATCCAAGGAACCTGTAGAAATAGTTGCATCCTGCTTTTTTTTTTTTTTTTCAGAATAGAAGGAACAAATCATCTTGGGGGTGGTGGGGCAGAGGATGCTGATGGAGTGTTGTGGGCCAAATGGATATTATCCCAGGCATTTTGCATAAAAATCCACTTGTAATCTTCCTATGTTGAACTTGTCATTCAGTAAATTGCTCTAAAGTACTAAATGAACCATAAAGTTATTCACTGGGGAATTACTAAACTACCCCCTAAATGTGCATTGTCAATTTTGGATTCACAGATGATTTGGATTCACTTTTACTGTCCAACTTTCCTTCTTAGGGCTTGATGGGAACAGAGAAGTCTGGAAGGGAAGGCAGATGGAGGGTGCTCAGATGTTTGCCTATGGGAGATGCCTGTTAGTGTCCCTGAATGACATCCTGTCTATGAACAAGGCGTTCTGGATTATTGTAAAGCTATTAGGGCCCGCGTTCCACCTAGATCTTTCTCTGTGGCAATTGTTTGACACCTTGATTCCTTCTAATCTTTCTTAATCTGCTTCTTCACAGTTTTCTCTGTCTACTATGGCCTGGGAGATATTTCTGGAACAGAGACACAAGTCAGAAGCCTGATTTAAACCCTCAACTCTCTGCACTGAAGAATAAATTTTGAGTATGATATCACCAAGCTCACAACAACGTCACCACTGCACTTCTGCCTCCCTCTACTCACCAGTCTAAAAACTCTTCTGCTACTGTGCACTTTCAAGTTGAAGTGGAAACAAAACCATGTACCAGAATCAAATGCAACCCTCAACAGCAACCTTGGAAGCCCTCAACAGATGCCATTAAGTAGCATTTGTAAAGTATCACATTGAGCTTCTGGACCATTATATTTAAAAACAAGGGCTCTTAGAACCAGCCTTTCCATAAATAGAGAAGTGTCATTTCATTCAACTTTCTATCAATCCATCCATCCATCACGCTTTAAACCATTTTTAAATCACTTACACTGTTCCAAATATTTGAGCACAAACTCTTTGCTGAATAGCACACAAATGCAGTGACTAACAGACAATCCAGGCCCGAATGAAACTTAGAATCCAGAAGAAGAGTACTAATTGTTTCCCCCTATTCTGTTGCCTCCCTGCTATGCAATGTTCTCCACTTAGAATGTCATCATTCCTATTCTCTAACTAGAAAAATATACTCCTTCATGATTAAAACCCAGCCCGAGCACTTATTTGTGAAGCCTTCTATATCACCAATGAGCATTAGCATAGTCTTCGAAGACTCAATTCCCTTAACTAAAAAGCAGCAAAATAGATGACTGTTCAGTACCTCTCACAGAGTCAAGGTGAGGTTCACATAAATGTTTAAATGTCATATAAACATTCGTGTCCTGTTTACTCAATTAATTCTCTGAGCATTTTCTAAGAGCCTGCTCTGTGGCCCACACCTTTTGTTAGTCCCAGCAGATGAGACTCAAATATCCCCTTTCCGTGGGGATCCAACCTTGGTCTGGAGTAAGCAGCACGCAAGTGAGGGGAGCATCCACAAACATAACAACCACACGATTAACGATCACTAGAACAAACCCTCATAGCACACTTACTGACTGAGCACCCCGAACTGTTGGAGAAACTTTAAATGCATGGAGCTAGTTCTCATATTTATGAACCCACTTGAAAGTCAATACATTGATTATCCTCGTTATACAGAGTGGTAAACGATGGTATAGAGAGTTGAAGTAACTGATCAAGATGACATAGCTAGTCAGTGGTAGAGCCCTAATTCAAACTTCTTTTGCCCTTGTGATATAGTGGATTACACGATGGACTGCTCACTGCAAGGCCAGCAGTGGAAAGCAGCTGCTCTGTGGGACAAATGTGAGGTTTTCTGTTCCCCTAAAGAGTTGCACTATTCATCATTCTACCCTCTCTCCAAGTCAACAGATGCATCTATAAGGTTGTTAGGGAAGCTCAGTTGGGGCAGGGACATATCTGTCTCTGAGAAAGGGATTTCATTTTTGTTGGTGGGCAAGGCAGGGGAGTCAACCTGCCCCTGGAGCAACACTTAATGTTACGCACACAGATAATGTTACTGATATAGACGCTCCAGGGTCCATATACTTGGACACGTAGCACAGAGTTTCTATCCAGTCTCAGTGACCCAGGCGACGTGCTACAGACAACTGGGCATTGGACCCTGACCTTTCAAGGTGAACAACATCCTTTATAAGCCACACCAGAAAGATTCAATTTGGAAATCTCAGTAAGGGAACTGGACCTTTTCCTAACCATACCTGTTGTATATGAAAGGAACTGAGATCTTGCCTTGGACCTAAGGCAAAAGGCTCTAGTGTGAGAAGAAGCAGATGACTATTACTCCATGATTCTGGATGTTGGTTCTGGACTCTGGTTCCAATCTCTTGGTTTGAAGGTGGCCAAGTCAAGATGATCATCTACTTAATTTTTTAAATATTCTCTTTGCCCTTTTCATGATATGGCCTAGTCCAATGGGCATAATTCTGCCTTTGTGAATGAGTGTCATTAAAAGTTATGCACCTATCTTCAACTCTTGTTTTTTGCATGATCTGTGGTCCTTTACATTTTTAATCTGTAAAAGTCAACAATCCATGTATTTTAGTTTAAAGAAATTGTCTATACATGTACACATTATTTTTCTCCACAGTGTTTTCAATTTTATACCACTGGCTAGTTTGATACTGTCAAGAGAATTACTGTATGGGAGCTCCAGTGGTGTCATCAGTTAGCAAGCAGTACTTTGCAGAATTACTGTATGGCTCATGACAATGACTTATAATATTCTCTATTGAAATGATAATGGTGCCTGTGAAGCAAACCAGGGACACATATAAATCATAAATATATAAATCGATTTTCAACTCATACCTAATCATAGCCCCAATCTAAGAAACAATTAGTTCTTATGACATCACCCTGCTCAATAGTTGCACTCATGAAGACATCACTGAAGTATGGTACTTTAACAAAATGTGGTGAAGAAAGAACAGTGTCTGGAGTCTTCAAGGCTTGTCTTAAAATGAGCAGCCAGCTCAGGGAGGGCTCAGGTAAGTCTACGTGGAATTAGCACATCAGTTTATGTGATCAAAGGATTACAAAAAATAAAGAGAAAGAGGGAATGATGTTAGAATGTATATACTCAGCTCCAGTGAAAGCCCCAAGTCCATTGGCAGGCTCTCTCTGTAGATTAAGCCTCCAGTGAATTCCTGAACCAGGGACATGAATAGCTTTGTGAGCAGACAGAGTGTTCTGCAAAGAGAACTAAGGCAGCTGTGGTTAGGTTAAATTTTAATACCATATTTATTTTCCCTTTTGACTCACTTTAAGCTTATTCTAGTTTTTAATATTTTCTGCCTATTTTTTCACTAAGGTTTTTCTCTGTTTTATTTTGTTAGTGTTGGTCTTTTGTCTGGGTATGTGTTTTTTTTTCTGTATATGTAATTCAAAATAGGTGCATCTGTAGAAACAGTAACTGAATTGTTAGTTTCTTATCAGTGTTGCAAGGGATCAAACACCAAACTCACTGCCATCGAATCACTCCTGACTGATAGCTACCCTATAGGACAGAGTAGAACAGTACATGGGGCTTTCTAAGACTAATTTATAAGAATCAAAATCCCTGTCTTTCTCTCTTGGAGTTCCTGGTGGTTTTGATTCACTGACCCTTTGGATTGCAGCCCAATATACTAATAGTAATGAGTACAAGAAAGAAGAAAATGTTCTAAAGTTCATTGTGGTGGTGATTGCACAATTCTTTTAAAAATGACTGAACTACTGAATGGTATGATGGGAGTACTATATGCCAATAAAGCTATTTTAAAAAGTTACCATCTTGCAAACCCACGAGGGCAGTTCTACTTTGCCCTATAGGATTATCATGAGCCAGAACGGACACATGGCAGCGGGATGCCCTTGTGACAGTGTCCTGTAAGCTCTGCAGGAATGGAGCAGCAGTTCAATCTGATCAACTGCTCTTTGTGAGAAAGATGAGGCTCAATAATGATCTATAAGATCCAGTAAAATTATACAGGGTCATTTTGCATCAGAATCAACTCAATGGCTGTGGGTTTGATTGTTTTGATATGAACAGTCTTTTAGGAAAAACAAGATCCATTATGGGGGCTGAGTAGGGCATCTTGAGCTGAAGAAAGAAAGTGGTGGGGAACTGGCCAAATCCCCAAAGGCATGGAGACTAGACTGAGGACCCCATGGTCCAAAGATCGTCTTAACTGTAGGGATCATGAGAGATAAGGACAGATCTAGAAATTTGGATCTTGTTTCTTGTCCTTCTTCCTCCTCCTCCCCACCTCCTCCATTCCTGTAGACATAGCCATAATCCTTGAACTAGGATGATTAAAAAAAATAATTGGAGAGTAGACCTGGGTTTTGATTCGAAAAGTCATAGCATCCTATCCTGTCTGAAAAATGTGCAGAAAGGAAGCAGTCACTCATATGGGTATTTTCTTACTTATTTTCTTACTTATTGCACTCTTAGATAACATGATAAAAAGTGGTCGTATGAAGCAGGGAACCAATAGAGAGGTCTTTGGAGCTGGCTGGCCCCAATCCCAACTACAAGGACAACCATTATACACCCCCCCCCCGCCCCCACCACTGAAAAATTCACTTCAGAGGACAGCACTGAAACTACAGCTCAAGGAGAGGGTCATGTCTAATCAGAGCACACAGGAGCAAACAAAGGGGGAGGGAGAGAGTGGAGCACCTCTTGACTGACCAAGCTCCAAGGACAATATTCTTGCACAGAGCAGCCAGTGCACAGAGAGGACCATAGGGTTGGCCCCCTTATAAGGCACAATGTCCCACACTGACTCATAGCACTATAGGGGACAACACTGGAGACACAGTGAGAGAATTGTGGCTGA
>PVJH01024974.1:0-32296 GCA_004026705.1 Nesogale talazaci | reverse complement strand
ACAACTCTTTGGCAAGCACACCGTCCCCATGGCCACGGACACCACGATCAAGATCGAGCCTGTTTCAGGCGCGGTCCTGACTTTGACCTCAAATCATTCATGGAGGGAGCGCGTGGGCAGATTTTGGAGCCAAAGCCCCCTGGTGGCTTAGTGGCTATGTGATGGGCTGCTGGAGCAAAGTCTGCAGTTCAAAACCAGCGGCCAGCTCGGAAGGAGAAAGACGAGGCTTTCTGCCTCCAGAAAGAATTACAGAATCGGAAACTCCCGGGGGTAGTTCTACCCTGCCCGATAGTGTCCCTCAACTCAATGGCTGTGGGTTTTGTGTTTCAGTTTTCCTGATAAGAATCTGGATCCAGAGATCCCACACCTTGGGACTGTTGTGGGCGAGACAGAGACTATCGCTGTATATTATAGTCTCCAGAAACGTCTTCCCGTGGGAGTGCTTTGTGGAGTAAGAGTGCATGCCACTGACAACAACATTGTACTTTATAAAGGGGGTGAGCACCTCAAAAGGGGTGCATAGTCCAGAAAGGCTAGTGAGCTTCCATATTGAGGCTTAAGTTTATTCCTTTGCTACTGTAAGACATCATCGCACACTGGGTGCCTCTCCACTGTGTCCTGGAGTGCCTGATGCTTTAAGAACGATTGCAAATTCCCTTCTATTTCATCATGAGCTCTGGAATATGGATCGCCAGTGTCATCTAGAGATGGTCTAGTGGTTAGGATTCGGCGTTGGAGATGTCCGTTTGTTGTTGTTAAAGTCTGTAAGTTGATCCGTTTTATTATTTTAGCGTATTTGATGGACATAGGCTTCACGTTGCATGTAATTCGGCGATTTAAGCACACAGAGAACAATGGTGCAGCCATCACCAAAAGGAACCCTTGCTTTCTCATCCCTCTGGAGACCCCAAGTCTCAATCTGGGATAGGCCAGTTCCAATATGTTCAGGGGGGTGTTGCTCGTGGTTCCCTGGCAATCTTCCCAGGACCTCAATCCCTACCCCTACCTTCTTTCCCTTAGCAGTCTTATCGTTCTACTTTATCTATTTGATTTGTCAACCTGTTTTGAGTTCCTGCTTGTGTTAAAGGGTCCAGCTCAGAGTGGCCTTCATTTTGCTCACCAGTGGACGTCCAATTGCTTCGGCACCTTGTGTTGAAAAGTCCACCCTTGCTCCCTTGAATTGCCGGGCTCTCTGGTCCCCAATCCATTGGGCATCTGGGTGTGCGTCTGTATCGGGTTTCTCTCTTGGCTCCGTTGACCCCTGGGCTGCTCCCTCCGTCCTCCACGACTCTAGCTGTCCACTAAGCCTTGATACTGGGTAGACCGGTTCTTCTCACTTTCATTATCCTTTTTCAAAGTTGTTCTAAATGATTCTAGCTCCTTTGTCTTTCCACACAAAGTTTAGAATAATCTTATCTGTATCTACAAAACATCTTTCTAAAAAATCTACAAACCCCCGCCCCCCCCCAAAAAAAACAAAACAAACAAACAAAAATCTACAAAATCTCTTGCTGGAGGGTTGAGAGGAACCAGATAAGCGTTTAGATCCCTCGAGAATTGATGTCATTGCTATGATGGGTCTTGTGATTGCCTGCACACAATGGGGGAGCGGGGGTGTCTTCATTTACTTATCTCTGGTGATTTCTCTCAGCAACATTTTGTAATTTTCAGCCTACAAATCCCATAGGACACATTTTTGCTCAGTTTCTACCGGAGCGTTTCATTTTAGTGGTTGTCGTTGTTGCTGTTTCTATTGTTCTGGCCAATGACTGTCACCGGTATTGTGTTCTCTGTTTTACTGTGGGCCTGTTTATGGCTGTCTTTGGGACACAGATACTTACACTCTTATCTTACATCCCTTGACCTTGCTCGATGTACTTGCTAGTTCTGGGGGTTGTTTTGTAGATTCCTTGGGATTTCCCTGCATTGACAATCCAGCCCTCTGTGAGTAGGGGCAACTTTATTTCTTCCTCTCTCAATGGAATGCCTTTCATTTCCTCTCCTCACCTTATTGTACTGGTTAGAACTTCCAGCCCCGATGAATCAGCGAGCCAGCGGATATCCTTGCCTTGTTCCTGCTCTGAAGAGAAAGCATTCAGTCTTGAATCAGGACGCAGAGTATGTTAGTTATCGGCTTTTTTGTACAGACTCTGTCAAGTTGAGGAAGTCCCTCTCTATCCTTCTTTTATTTTTTTAAGAGTTCTTTTTCTGTGGTTTGATCATAAGTGAATGCTAGGTTTTGTCAGTGCTTTCTCCTTGATTTTTTAAATGCTTTTATCACATCGCCCTGTTGGTTTTTGTCGTTAGCTTGTTAATCAGGTCAACTGCATGGATGGTTTTTAAAAAAGAACTTTATCTTATTATTACTCTCCCACCGTTTTATTGGCACATAATTTACATAGCATAGAATCCGGTAGTTCCATCGTTCAAACATCTCAAGGGGAATGGTCCAATCACCCCCCTGGCTGATTTGCTCACAATGGGCTCCAGTGCTCCCTCCCCCCTCCCGCCTTCCTTATTTGCTCCCAAACACCCCTCCCCTGGCTTTTCGAACACTAAACCATATTGCAGAGATCCCTGGAACAAGCAACACTTGGTTATAGTGTCCAATTCTTTCCAAAATACTACCGAATTCGGACGGCTAATAAATATTCTGTCCAGGGTCTTTGCGTCCACATGCATAGAGGGTGCTGCTTGGTAACCTTCTTCTTCTGCACCCTCTTTGTCTGGTTTCACCACCGGGATAGTACCGGCTCCATAAAATGACTTGAGATGTGTTCACCCCTCTTGTGTTTTCTAGAGAAACTGTGCAAACTCGGTGTTAATTCTTAAATGTTTGGTAAGGGGGTTTGGTAGAACCCTCTGGTGAAACTATCCCTGAAAGCGGGAGTTTTTCAATGACAGGTTCAATGGTCTTTGTTAAGGACTCTTCCAATGACCTATTTCATATTGGAGGGGTTAGGGTCCTTGCTGTCTTTCTAGTAATTGACTCATCTTATCTAACTCGTCAGATGTCCATACGTAGTAGTTCAGAGAGCATTCCTTCGATATTCTCACGTCTTCAGCGTCCGTGCCGATGTCCTGTTTCCTTCTTATTCATGGCCATTTGTCTTCTCTGGTTTCTTCGCCAGGCCTACTACGTTTTTGTCAGGTGGGTTCATCTTTTCAGTGAAGCAGCTCTATTCTATGGATTGTATCTATTCTGTTTGTTTGTCATCCCACTGGTTTCTACTTCTCTTTGATTTAGGTTGACTTTCAGCTGCTTTGTCAAGGCTCTTGAGATGGAAGACTTTACTTTTGTTTGACATGTACATCGATTGCCATACATTTCCCGTCCTTCCCTGATCTGGGTCTCCTAAACTGTTATGGGCAGCATTTTATTTTTCATTCAGGTATATGTGTTTTTAGGTTTCCCTCGACATTTCCTCTTTGGCAGGTAGGTGACTTGGAGTTGTGCTGTCTCATTTCCAAATGTTCGGAGAGCTTCTCTCTTTTTGTTTTCGAGTTGGATGCCCTGTGAGTGGAGTACGCAGCGTCTGAGTGCCACTCTGTTTTTGTTTTGAAATTTCAGTTTTTGTACACCTGTTATGAGTCTGACCTACACGGTCTGTCTCCACGTGGGCACCTGAGAAGAATGTGTCTTTTGCAGTGACTGGCTGATCAATGTGGATCTGAACCCATAGGTGGCTTGGGCTTTGGAATTCAGTAACTTTGCTGATTTCCTCTCTCGATGTTGAGTCAATTGGTAATCATGGGGTATTGAAGTTTCCAGTTTTAAGTGGGGGCTTGTCTAGTTCTTCTTTCAGTCTGATCCATTTTTTTTGCTTCACGTATTTTGCAGCTCTGTTGTTTGGAGGCGACATATTTTGGATGGCTTTGTCTTTGTTTTGTTTTTGGCATCACTGCCCTCAGGCAGTGGGAGTAGGAGGCCCAGCCTTTGCTCCATGGAGCTGGAATCGAACCTCCATCCCAGTGGGCCGCAGTCCCGCGCACAACCACTACGCCACCGCCACCAGGGCTCAGCCGGATGACTTTGTCTTTCAGATAGATTTAGCCCTTTTTGTTTGTTTGTTTTGGGGGGCATCCCTGCCCTGTGATGGGAGTGGGAGGCCCAGCCTTTGCTCCTGGAGAGCTGCTGCTGGATTTGAACCGCCCCCAGTGGACCGCAGTCAACCACGACGCCATCGGGGTTCAGGCCCGGATTTAGCCCTTTTTCATGAGCTGGTGTCGCGCCCTCATTTCTGCGCTTTTTGTTTTCGCCAGAGTTACGCGACCACGTCACTGTTGCTGGGAGGGCCCAGTCTGACTCAGAGTGACTTCATGCCCAACCAAACCAAACACTGCTCGGTCTTGGCGTGGTCACGTCTGACCCCGTCGTTGCAGCCCTGTGCGGGTCCATCTTGTCAGGACGCTGCCTCTTCTTTCACTGCTCTGGTCTTGACCAGGCACCATATCCTGCTCCGCGCTGGTCTCTCCTGAGAACAGGCTGCTGTGAACTGAAGTCCGCTGGACGACCCCGAGTTTGAGTTTTTCATGTGAATCTAGCCACTCCCATTTTCTCTCGATGACTGTTTACGGGAGATACTCTTTTCCATCTGTTTGCTATCATGGCCCCGCTGCCAGCAGCGAGTCTCTGGTCGACGGCCTCGTGCTGGGCCCTATTGACACATCCACTTTGCCGGTGATGGAGACGTAGTTATATCACTTCCATTTAATGCCATGAACAGTGTGTTCATCACTAAGTCTCCTTGGGTTTTCCTGCGTTGCTCTTCATGTCCCCCCCTCCTCCCACACACACACACACTTTGCCATCTTTTTATGGGCGGCTTGAATCGTGTTTTAGAATTCCCTTTTGGTTTTTCTGTAGTGTTTGCGTGAGCCCTGGTAGCACAGGGGTTAGACATTGAGCCGTTGACTCCAAGGTCGGTGGTTCTAATCCACCAGGGCTTTGGAGGAGAAAGACAGGGCAGCTCACTTCTGGAAAATCTATCTCTTCACCCACCCTTTGAAGCAGCTCTGCTTTGGGCTACAAGGTGTTGAAATCCCTTAAGGATTGTGGGAGTTACACAATTTCATGTCAACTTGATAAAAGAATGAAAGGGTGGGATCTAGCCTGCCAATTAGGTCACAGCCTGATGACCCCTCCTTGTGGGCATGACCGTCTCATGACGATTCTGGGAACTTCCTCTCTCTTGATTCTGCCATCAGAAGAGACAGAATCTTCTCTCTCCATGTCTCTCATCAGAAGAGGCAGGATCAATCTCTCTCTCTCTCTTTCTCTCACTCTCTATGTTAATGGCAGCCAGAGCCCAAGAGATGCTTGTACCACCAGTGGATCCACAAGACTTCCCCCCACCAGCCTGTGAGCTTCCTGTATCCAGCATCATTGCACGTGCTGCTTGAGTCTGTAGAGGAATTTGTAGCCTAGTATAGGAAATATAGGCTAACACCAGACTTGTGGACTTGATCTGGACCAGGCTGGAATGTTTTCTCAATACACAGTTGCTCTTTGAGGTAGAACTCCCTCTTACACGCGTGTCTTTGGCTTTGTAGTCCATCCGGCTGCACGCCGTAACAGTGGATTTGGAGTGTGGGGTTTATCATGCTTCCACGTGTCCATGTTTCCATCGCTCTTTCAGCATTTCTTTTAGGTGCGACATTATACAGACATGACTTCTCACAGTCTAATGGGGGTGGGTGGGTCTTCACTTTGCCAGTTTCAGTGAACTGCAGAACCCATACTTGGTATAGTCTTCCTGCATCCTGCCCCGGCTCCTGGTCCCACAGAACCCTTCTACAGAGGGGAGAGTCACGACTTTCTAACCCGCTTTACCAAGTCGACACGATGAAGAAAGCCCACGAGAAGACAGAAACCCGGCTGCATTGATGCACACGTTGTGTTCACCTTGTGCTCGTTCATTCTTCCGCGTGTTCCACGATTCCTTCTTTTAGCATTCCCGCTCTGTCTGGGGAAACCTTTCCTGCTTGTTTCTTTGTTTTTGTTTTGCTAGGGAGAGCTGGCTTCTGTTGGGACTTTCTTTTCTTTTTTGTCTGTACTTGGCATTTCTAGGTCACTCTCCTTTTCCGCTCCAAGTCTGGGGGCAAAACCCACCTAGACTGCGTCTTGAGTCAGTGGTCCTTCGGGTCTGATGTCTTCTGCCCTGGGTCTCTCACGCTAGGACGCCCAGTGTCTTTAGCTCTGCATTGTGGGAACGGTAGGAAAAGGTGCATCTATGCCATCTCCCCAAAGATGGCAAATGTTTACAAGACTTGGTCGTATTTACACCTTAAGTGGTGGTGGTGGGAGGGGGGTTGCTGAATGAAGCATGTCCTTTAGTTCTGAATATACTTCGCGGTCCAGGCAAGATTCTCCCTGGTATGAAATACGTGGGACTTCAGGAGTGGGTGGGAAAATGACCTTGTCTTTTTGTTCCATTTCCCCACGAAGCTTTTGGAAGCTCCCTCGTGTGTGTAGGGATGTGACTTCTCCCAACCCCATCTCTCCCCTCCCCGGGGACTTCCACTGCAATGTGCATATGTCCTTGAGGACACACACGCCTGCAACAAGCATGTGGCACGGTTGTAGTTGCATGTGCGCTCTAGATTTACATGCAGGCGTTTGTACTTCTATCTATTGCTTAGGGGTTTCTCCCCTCTCTTTACTTAAAATACTCTTGGGGGGGGGGCTCCATGCACAGTGCCCAGCAGTTGTCTGACAGCTGATTCTAAGCATTGTGCTCCTCCACCCCCCCTTTCTTCACTCTTCTTACAATTTAATATTTTAAATAATTTTATTGGGGCTCATACAACTCTTACCACAATCAACTGTATGCAGACCATATTTGCACATTTGTTGCCATCATCATTTCTCGAAACATCCTCCTTCTACTCAGGCCCCTGGCACCTCCATCCCTTTTACGTGATCCCTTTTTATGTGATCCCCACGTCTCCAGTGGGGATCAAGTTGTGGGGACGTGTGTGTGTCTCCGCCCCATTGAGGTTGTGTCCAATAGGCAGCTGCTGCAAGCGGGGCTTCCAGGAACATCTTTGTCATCCCCACATACACGCGGGGGCTCTGGGATTGACACCGAGGAGCGGGATGGTTGGATCATGCACATACTTTCATAATTGCTTGGAATGCTGGCATATTGCTTTCTGGAAGGTCGGACGCGGATATGCTCCTGCCAGCAGTGCCTGGGAGAATGCTGTCGGGAAGCTTTAATGGAAAGAACTCTGGGGGAAGGATGTTTTGGAACAGGAACAACTGTCCCCTCAGTCATGCTCGGGCTTGTGAAGAGCGGGTGCGGATCATCCAAGTTTCCTCTGGAAGAGTGAGGCCCAGTGGAGTGGAATGAAGGCGCGGGGCAGGGAGACAGCTGGAAACGGGCAGAGATTTGGGTTCCAGAGAGCCCAGAGAAGCGCCCTGCTGGACTTTGCCCTGGGTGAGAAGTCCCAAGTACCGGGCCTGGTACAGGGAAGATGTGTAGGAAGGAAGGAAGGAAGGAAAGAAGACATGATTGGCCTGAGTCTCTGCACACGGGTTGAGCATTATATGGGGTGCTCAAGACCCCAATCTTATCGGGACCTCCACACCTATGCCTATGGATTCTGTAGCCTCCTAAGGGCAAGGTGAACCCCTGACCCCCAACCCCTGTGACCGGACTGTGTGTGGAAACAGGCGGCTAAAAGGACAAGCATTTGTCTCGGAAGAAGTACAGCCTGCAGGCTCCCAGACTTCATCTCAGGTCCGTGGAGCATGTTGCCAGGAGACCAGTCCCCAGAGAAGGACATCACGGGTGGCCAAGTGGAGGGGTCCAGCAGAGTGCAGGTCCTCCAGGAGATGGATGGACCGTGTGGAGCCTCCATGGGCTCCGGCACAGGAACCGTGGTGAGGACGGGTGGACACGTTCGGTTGTGCAGACCTGGGCCCCTCACAACGGCCACAGCACGTCCATGGGAAGTCCTGGGGGAGCAGGTTGGATTCTTATGCGGCCGGACTGGTCTTAAAAGAGAAGAGAGAAGATGAGCTGGTGCAGATGGAGGCAGACTGGAGAGGCACCTTGCTGAGTCAAGGAAGGTCGACGCTTGTGGGGGCCGTGGAAGCCAGGCGAGGCCTGGAGCAGATTTTCCCGCAGCACCTCAGGAGGCATCAACCAGGTGGACATCCGGATTCCAACCTTCTAGCCTGCAGTGCCATGAGGCACCACATGTCCGCTCCTGGGAGCCACTTAGCTGGCGGTACCTTATCATGGCAGCCCTGGGCATCGCACACCTCTGCAGGACGGCCCACACCCCCGAGGTTCCTGAGCCTGGCCTATGACCCCCTGGGCCTTCTCTGTCAGCTCCCATCACTTCGCCATCCCTGAAACACTCTCAGGCCCCAGTACCACCCAACTATCAAACCCACTGTCGCCCGGTCGACTCTGACTTGCAGTGACGGGACAGAGGGTTTCTGAGACTCGCGTGTTCCTTCCTGGGACTGAGAAGTGAGACCCCTCCCCCTGGTGAGTGCTCTGGTTCAGGGGGGGGCTCCCTGAGTCTGGAGAGCACCCCCATTGCTCCGGACCTGTCCTCTACCTGTTCGCTTGGTCTCTGAGCGGATCTGGAGCCCCTCCCCTGACCACCCGGGGCCAATCAGACCCTCACCCTCTGCATTACCTCCTAGCCGACATCCCTCTCTGGTGGAATCTTGTTAACAGCTTCCACTTGTAGGGAGGGCACAAGCGGCGCGGCGGTCCAATGGACTGAGCATCTAAACTCAGACTCACGGCGGCTCAGTGGGAGAAAAGGCCTGGCCATCTGACCCACAACGATTTCGGCCCGGGCAACTCTAGGGTAAAGTGACCAGACATCCCGCTTTTTAACCATCTGACAACGTTCTGCGGCATTTTACAATGAAAATAAACATATTACAATACTATCTTTGCATTCTATGAACATTTTTGTTGCTCCATATAGGCCAAATCTTTAATGAAGACACCCCCTACCCCAGTCACTGGTGTCCCGCTTAAAATCTGGTCATTTTACTTTAGGGGCAGTGAGTTCCACCCTGTCTCGCAGGACCACTGCCGCCAGCTCAGCGGTTCAAACCCACTGGCCGCTCCACAGAGGAAAGACGAGGCCCTGTCTGTTCCTCGAGCACTTTAGTCGCAGAGACCCTGCAGAGGATTGTCTTGAGCCAGGATGGACTGAATGGCAGTGGGCTTTATAGCTGGAGGGGACGCAACGACACACAGCAGCCTGTCTTTGCCTGGTCACGTGACAGTGCCATCTGGTCAGTAAGCTCACGCCTCTTCCACGAGCACCTACAAACACATGGCACATAGCAAAAGCCATTCGTTGCCTTTGGGTGGATCCCAACACATGGTGACCCCACATGGATATAAGGGAAAGGTTTATGTACAAGAGGAATGGAGCATTGAGAAAGCATCCCAACCCAGTCCAGTCCAGTCCAAGGTCATAAATCCAACATTAGCCCAGATGTCCGATACCAGTCTATAAAGTCTCCTTCTGACTCACGAAGCAAGTGCAGTCAAAGCATTCCGGCGCTGGCAGGGGTCTCCCCATGGCTCCTCGCTTCCAGGGCTCAGGGTCTGTCAACAGCATGCAGTGGTGGTAGAAGAAACATGTGGCTTCTCTAGTTTCAGAGGTCTGGTTCCATCAGGGTAAGGCTGGGTGGCTCTTCCTCTTGCTCCTCCGGTTCCTCAGATGCTGCCATCTTGTCTTGTCCGTAGTTCGTCATCTTGGAGACTGACTCCCAGAGACTGAGACTCAAGTCTGTCTTCTCCAATTGGGAAAATACCGCAAGATTTCCCAGAAGTCTCAGGAGAAAGCCGTGCCCACACAGAGGCCTCATTGGCTACTCAATGGCTATCTCCAGATGAACAGGCTAGACTCCACCCCTACATCTCAGTCGTGAAATTGACATCTCGGATATATGACCGCCACAGTCTGAATATGTAAAGCAGACAGACGTGAGCTCTGCATTTTACAAATAGCTACTGAAGGGTCGAAACCAGTGTTTCTCAACCTGCCTGATGCTGCACCACTTTAATACAGCGCCTCAAGGGATGGTGACCCCTCCTCAACCATAGACTGATTTTCGTTGCTACTTCACCGTCATTTTGCTATTGTGATGAATCAGGTGATCCCTGTAAAAGGGTCGTTCGACTCCCCCAAAGGGGTCATGACCCACAGGTTGAGAAGCGCTGGTCTAAACCAACGGAATGGGATTGCATGTCTGAAAAGGCCCTCTGGCTGTATCGTGCAGGACCCTGAGGCCAGGCTCGTGGTGGAGGTGACTGGTGCAGGGCGTTGGGGGTGGAAGGAGAGCTAATTCAGTGTCAGAATCGACAAGATGGGTGTTGTGACAAACAGAGTCTGGCCAGCCAGTTTCCAGGTCTTTCTGGCTGGTTGACGAACTGACTCACACTCTGACCTCCGGGAGTCAAGGGCCGCTTTGTCCTCTCCGGCCCCATCGAGGCCTGCTGATCTGAGAACGTGGGGGTCACCGTCAGGACACTGGAGAGAGTACCCAGTGTAGAAGCCGGGTCTCCCATGGCAACCGCAGGACAAACACCACCACCCTGTGGCCGGCTGATCCCAGGAAGGTCCTATGCCCCAGATGGTCAGCAGCTGCAGACTGGACAATGATCCTCTGTCCACAGCCTTCTTGACCTGGCCGAGCTGGGGTTCAGGGGACCAGAGTCCTGCCCAGGTCCCCCAGGGGAAGGGTGGAATCAGAATCTCCAGGCCTCTGCCAAGCAGTGGGGGCAGCACTGGGGCTGCTTCCCAGTCCCCTAGAAAGTGAAGACCCCTACCTGACGCTTGAAGGCCAGACCAAGCCAGTCGTCATCCAGTTGATCCCACTGGTGGCCACCCCAGGTAGTCTGGGTCAGAGCTGTGCCTCACAGACTGGCCAATGGCTGTCGTCTTTGCTTTGTCATCTTCCAAAGCACCCAAGGGTGGGGGTTTCACATGCTCAACCTTGGGTGAGTCGTGGCTCATAGAGCCATTGGTGCCACTCAGCGATGCCACCCACACTTGCTGTTGGGTCAGGTGCCCCTGAGTCGACTCTGATCCATAGCCCCAGAGCACAGCACTGCCCGCTCCTCACCGCCCTCACCATGGTCCCTCGGCCCGAGGCCATGGCCGCAGCCATTGTGTCCATCCATCTCCTCCAGTTGACCAAGCACGAAGCCCTTCTCCTAGGACTGATCTCTCCCCACAACTTGTCTGAAGTCTTGCCCATCCTGGCCTCTAAGGAGCCCTGTGGCTGTTCTTCTTCCACGACAGAGGAGTCTGTCCTTCGAGCAGTCCATGGGACTTTCCATCTTCGTCTCCAGCCCCTCCAGAATTTAAATTCTCCTCTGATCTTCCCAAGAAATCTGCGGCCCACTTCGAAGGAAGCAGCTGTTGGAAACTCAATGCATCGCTTCGAGGCCCCACACTGAGAACCCTTCATTCCTGCAATGTCCACCCCGCCCTCCCTCCGCTGGTTTTTTAGTGTTAAGTGGAAGAGTCCGTGGGTGACAGCAGGACCTGGCGATTAAACTTGAAGCAAGGTTTCCCTCCCCTTGGAAGAGAATTGTAGCAATTGCTGCTGTGCTGCTGGACTCGGGGTTGCTTTACACACCCAAAGGAAAACAACAACAGCAACAACAAAAACCATCTCAGTCCGGTAGATCTTGATTCTAAGAGAGCAGACACACAGGACCTCAATAAAAAAAAAACAACAAAAAACAAAAACCGGATCCCCTCTCTTCGAGTTGATTCTGACTCCGAGCGGCCCGAGATAGTTTCTGAGACTGTCTTGACCAGGGCAGACCATCTCTTTTCCCCGGAACGGCGGGTGGGTTTGGACGCCCAGCCTTGTGCTCAGGGGCCAGCGCCTCCCCCACAGCGCCACCAGGGCTCCTTATGGGCTTCTGCTCCAGCTCCGGTTTGCCCCTGAGCTGGTTCCATCTGCGGGCAATGTGACGGGCAGAAGGGGAAAGTGTTGGCTTGATCAGGGCCTTCGTTTGCCTTGGTCCCCAATCCACTTCCAGAAAAGCAGCAGCCGGGAAATCCAGCGGCACGTCTGGACAGAGCTGCTGCGGCCAGAGCCCGCCTCCCGCGTGGACAAGCGAAGAAGGAGGTCATGCCGAGAACCGGTGGGGTCGTAGCTGGGCGTTGGGCTGTGATCTGCAAGGATGGCAGTTCGAAACCATGAGGTGCTTGGGGGGTGAGGGTGGGGGTGAAAAGACCCTGCTTTCTATTCCCGGAGAGAGTGGCAGTCTCAGATTCCACAGGGGCACTTGGGTTCACTGAGAGTCGCTCGCCATTGACTCAATGGCAGTGAGAAGTGAGATTCTTAAAAATAATAACAGAAAAAAAATTTTTTAAAATAACAGTAGGGCTGAGCCCCGGTGGCGTTGTGGTTGTGTACAGGACTGCGGCCCACTGACTTGACTGTTCAAATCCAGCAGCAGCTCTCCAGGAGCAAGGCTGGGCCTCCCACTCCCACCAGAGGGCAGGGATTGCCTCCCCCCCCCCCAATAAATAAAATAACAACAACAATAAAACTATCTGTGTTAAGAACCAAAGTACCTCTGGCCCGGGCCATGGGACTGCTGACGGCTTCCTAGTGCATGCAAAGCCGCGGAGGAGTGAGGAAGATCACAGAAGAAGCAAAGCTTCTGAATTCCAGTTTGGGGAAGGGGGTTGAATATAGCCAGGCTTGCCAACAAACAAATAAGTCTGTCTTGGAAGGGCAGTTGGAACATCCCTTCGGAGCGTAGATGGTAAACCTTCTTCTCACACACTTTGGATCAAACACGGTACTGGGCAGGACCAGTACCACCAGAAGGGCACCGGGCTGGGCAGCACAACCGGCCTCAGGGAGCTGCCCGGGCCCTGTGGCCGTGACAACGGACTCACACACAGCACCACGGTGGGGTGGCAGGGCAGCGTCTTGTCACGTTGTGTGAGACGCCGAGTTGGGGCGTCAGAGCGGGCTCTAACACCAACAGGAAACTGCAGGGCAGCGTCCAATGGACCCCCGAGATTTCCAAGGTGGTGGATGGTACGGAAGAGGGCGGCCACAGCTTTTTGTCACGGAGCAAGGACTTGGCAGGATCAAACTGCCAACCTTCAGGATCACGGCGCGGACTTCAAAGGTCTTCCTGCTTTCCTCCTCCTTGGACAGAAGGGTCCCCCTTGTCTTCCTTTCGAAGTCCGGGGGGACGCACAGGGGGAAGCGGAGGCTCAGGGAGCTCAGGTGGTTTGCCCCAGTTCCTACCACCAGAAGCAGGCGTTGAACGTGAGCCAACTGGGCCCTAAAGGCTCTTCCCTTGGCAAACTTGGGAATGCTCTCACCACCAGATGGGGAAGGGAGTCTCGTCCTGACGTCATCCCTTGTGTAGGAGTGGGCTCCTGACATGGACGGGGTGCAAACTCCGGGAAAGGAGAGAGACCTTTGTGGGAGAAGCTTTGCCCGGACGCACTGGGTGACCTTGGTGACTGGGTTACCTCTAGGTGGCCTTGTTGGGGGGGTTCTTTGGGGAGGGTGTGTGTGTGGGGGGGCGGGGGGAAGTACTGGCCTGGCTCAGTCGAGATGGCAGTGGAGGTGGCAGCTGCCATCGCCGCCTCTCGGACTCCCACGCCCAGTCGCTCGAGCTTTGCGGCGTCTCATGACCCCTGGAGGGTCTCTTGTTTGGGTCACTGTGAATTTGAAGGGTCTTCTAGCCGGGGCCAGGGTAGGGGGTAGAGCACAGCCCCCAGCACTGAGCTGGACAAGACTCTGCGCTGGGTGTTCGCGGGTTCGTTTTTGAAAGCAGGTCTTTCTCCCGAGGCTATCTTCGTCTGGAAATTCTGCCGAAACTACGGGGACCCTGCCGGCCTCGGAAAGACTGGTGGGGGCACAACTTCCAGCGTCACAGTAACCACACACCACCCTCCCCCCAGCCCCCACCCCGAACAAACTCTCAGGTGTGCAGTGGGAAAGGCCTTCATCTTTGGTTAACTGCTTCTTTGTGGACCTCCCCTCCCCACCCCTGGGTGCCTATGCTGGCTTCTTGGGCCGAATCTTGCTCCAGTTATCCGAGTGTCCCCAGCAGGGCCTGGGTTCCGGTCAGTGTGGTGGCTGCCGCCACCATCCGAGGGCTCCAGACTGACCAGATGGGCATCTGGCTCTGGTGGCTGGAAATAGCCCCGATGACAGGCTTCCTCCCTTTCCGGTGCACAACTACTTCCTCTCTGACAACGCACGGTCCCCAGAAGTTTCTGTTGGGTGGATGCAGGGCACGGCCTGGGGGATGGACCCAGGAGATCTGAAGGTCCTGGTTTCTGTTCTCTGTGTCTACCATTGAAGCAGACAGGAGGGGGGATGCCTCCCGGGCACCCCTTCCCAGGTCCAAGGTGAGCCCTGGTTGGCTTAAGCCCATGGCCAAATCTCACCCCGAAGTCACGGGGATTGGTGCAGAGATAGGCACATGAACCAGGCCAGTCCAAGCCAAGGAGTCCCTGAGCTTGCAGGGAGGTGGACGACTGTTTCCAGAAGATGCCGAGAGAAGCCCAGGGGCTCAGGGGCTGCTGGGAGCCCTTCTGAGACAGCCCCCACCCCATGCTCCACCCCCGGGGAGAGCTGTCTTGGGAAAGGGCAGAGGCCAGGACACGGAGGCAGAGAAGCCAAGCACGGCGGCCCCAGTGTGCATGGCTGGGTCAAGTGTCCTGGAAACTCCAACCAGCTCTGTGATGTGCAGTTTATGGCCCAGCAAGTCGCAGCGTCATGCTAAGTGTCCTGTGACTTGCAACTCAAAAAATCCTAAAGAAGACCCGTGGGACAAGGAGGACCAGGCTTCTGGTCCTCTTCCTTCTCTGGGGCCAGCAGGGTGACCACAGAAGGATGCAGCCCCCACTGCCTTCCCAGCAACTGCTCTGACCATGGGGGCCCCCTCCCAAGAGAACTTGACCGTGCTAACCTGATCAATAGTCTCACGCCCGTCTTCGGTGCTCGTTCCACCCAAGAAACTCAAGACCCAAAGACTTAATTCGATAGTCACGTTCCTGCCTCGCCCTACTTCTAGGGGCCAGGACTTGGGGATGGGTCCAGCTGGGCCTTTCGGGGGCTCCCCCACAAGGGCTGACAGCACACAGGTGCAGGTAGGAGCCTCTAGGGGCTGCCTGGCCAGCTCTCCACTCTGCACGTGGGCTCACAGGCTGTGCCCTCTCCTCCACCTCCTGTTGGCAGCAAGCGAGACAGTGGGAGAGGGGAAGGAGACGCTACTTCATGAAGGGGTGGAAGGTTCTGGAAGGGCTTGTGAGGTGGGGGGTGCGGACGCCATCTTGGGAAAAAGCAGTCTGCCAGAGTGTTGGCGTGGAGACAGAGGCCTGATGGGAGGGCTTCCGCCCTGCCTCGTGCTGGACTGGGCCCCAGGGAGTCCACTTCCCCTCCTTTGTGGGGAGAGCGACCCTCTGGGGATTTTCCTGAGGCAGCCCACCCTGGGGGGCAGCAGGCCCCACGCCTCCAGTCACTATTTTTTCAGTCCAAATGGATTCTTCGGTGGGCTTCAGGGCAGAAGAGTTTCATGGAGGGTCTTACCCTACAGCCACAGGTCCCTCGTGATGTCACCAAGCTCACATCCTCCTCTTGACGCAGGGGTGGAACTGAGAGTTCTCCAACCACAGGCAGCATGGTCTTGATGACAACTGATGCCAGCAGCCGCAGCCCAGTGCTGCCCCAGACCACAGTAGCATGAAGATGGCCGGCTTTGAACCTGACCTTGGCCCGTGGCCCTTCTCACCCGAAGCTCCACCCGCCCCCTGGAATGGCCTTGCTCGCACGTGTGGGGACCCCAGGCCAAGCTCTGAGTACTCCACGCCCAGCCCTGGGGGAGGGGGAGTGGACGAGTGCTATCATGGGCTTGGGAAGCCGACTAGACGGCAGCTCCCCGGAATGGTCATGCTCTCTGAATGGTCTCTGCTTGTGGGGCTGCTCCCGCTACCGTTCTTCCCCAGAACCTTCCGTCTCCCTAGAACTTCTGTCCCCTCCCCGCCCTGCGTGAACCACCTCCCCTTGTCTCCACTGAGCGGCCTGTTGCCCAGAGCAGTGGCCAGGCCCAGCCCTCCCCTGGTTGCTGCCCCCCTCAGCCCCTGATCTTGGCCTCTGGATGGGAGCCCAGTCACCGCCTGTGGGCCAGGGGGTTGTCTTCTCTGCTTCCCCCTGCTCGCCGGTGACTTCCTCTTGTCTCAGGCACGATGTCGTTCGTCATTTGTCTGAAGCTGGGACCAGCCTCCCATGGCTCAGTCACTGGCCATCTTACTCCTGTCTGGCCTTCCCTGCCCGCCTGCTGCCCTTGTCTTCCCAGGTGCCCAGGCACAGACTCCACTCACTTTGCCCACCACAGGTCACCTACTGCCTCACCTTTAAACTTCCCTTAGATGGCCACGCCTCCCTCCACCTCCACCGCTGCCAGGCAGCTGGGCCTCTGGGCCTCCCTCCAACTGTTCACCCCCCAGTCCCCTGAGACCCTGCTCTTCTCCACCCAGCAGCCAGAGAGAGCATGTGACAGCCTGGTCACACCGCAGCACGTCTCAGTCTGACCCCTCCAGGGCTCAACTCGTCACTCAAGTCCAAGTCGAAGTCCAAGGCTGACAAGGACCCACACAGTAGGTCCTGACCTCATCTTCCCTCCCCCTCCCTGGTCTCCACTGACCAGAGCACCCAGCATCCAGCGTCCACAGTCCCCAACACCCACCCTATGCCCACGCCTGTGCCCCCTGCACCCGCCCCACGTGGGCTCCTCTGGCCTCTGCAGGAGCTCTCCCTGCCTGGAGGGAACAATACCCAGGCACATGCACCCAGCAGGGTGGGGTCCCCAGACTCTTCCTCCCGCCCTCCCTCTCGCAGACAGTCAGACAGACAGCAGACGACACAGACAGGATGAGCAGGCGGCAGGGCAGTTGGGGACAGTGGCTCTGGAGGTGGGGGGAGGGAGGTGGAGCAGGGTGGGGTGTCCTCTGCTGTATGCTTATCAGCCTCTCCTCCTGAGCTAGAGGTGGGTGGAAGGTCACACAAGTCACCATTGAAGTCACACACACCCCTGGGGCCACTGAGGCACTGGCCTAACCCTCTGGTGGTCAGGTGTGAGTGTGGAGGTCTAGGGGCCAGACCCAGAGTCTGTTCCGGGTCCCTGTCCCCAGAGTGAGGCTGTGCTGAGCTGAGCAATGCTCAGGGGAGGCTGGGTGACCAGGGCTGGCCTGAAGGGGCTGCAGCATCCTGAAGCCAGCGGGCGAAAATGGGAACCCTCGGATGGCCCCCAGATGGCCTCTCCTGTGCCCACGGCCCCTCCCTTGTCAGGCCCTGCGTGACCTCCAGGTACCCTCCCAGAAGCCCCTCCTCCCCCACCTCTGACCTCAACGGTGTCCCTCTGCCCGCTGCAGCTCAGAGCTGTCCCTCAGCGGACACTGTCACCACACTGGTTCACTCGGTTCACGAGCCTCACTGCCCAGCGCAGAGGACTCAGGGCTCTGAGTGAGGCCATCTCGGGATCTCACAGATCACAGGGGTGGAGGCTGTCTGGGAACATGGCCCCCATGTCCTCACCATCTCACGGCAGCTGTGCTCACACCAGTGTCAGGCGTCCAGGACTACACGCCTCCCTTGCTGCTCATGTGTCTGGCCCCTCCCTGAGGGTCCCTCAGCCCCCGCTGGCTCTCCCTGTCCTCACCCGGCAGGATGTGCTTTTCCAAGGCCCTCCCCGCCCTCCACAATGTCGTGTCCCAAGCAAGCGAGGACAGTGTCCCGCTGCGCTTCGTCAGGGCCGTGCGGGCGGATCTGCAAGCCTTTCCTCCTAGCCTGCCTGAGTCTGGACGCACCACTCGGAGCCCAGGCGGCTTTAAACTACTGTCACAGCAACACACGCACAAGCACACACACACGCACACACACGCGTGCATACAGACATGAGCACACATACACGCACACGTACACACAGACATGCACGCACGCATACACGCACATGCATACACAAGCACAGACATGCACACAGATGCATACAGGCACGCAGACACACACATGCATACACATACATGCACGCACTCACGCACGCACACACAGCACGCACACACACAGACACGTGTGCACAGACACACACAAGCGCACGCATACACGCACGCACATGCACACACACGCACAGACAGAAGCAGACACACATGCACACACGCGCGCACGCACACACACACATGCCACTGCCAGGATGCCACCAGGTGGCAGAGGAGTGGCCGAGGTGGTCCACCAGAGGAGACAGAGCCTTCCGCTTGGCGGATGGAGAAGCTGAGACACCCCACCCCCAAGGACCTTAAGGTTCCAGGCTCAAGCCCAGGGCCCATCTGCCTCTCTCCTAAGTCACACCCAGAGTTAGCCTGGGGGGTGGGGTGCAGGCCGACAAAGTAGATCTAAAAGCAGAAACTCCTTCCCCATTGACTGTCTCCAGGACCCCCATGGTCTTTTTTCTGACTTCCTGAGATGAGCCCCTATATTAGAAGTTGAAATTCTGAGAGAGGGCCAAGACTGTCCACTCCCATAAAAACTGTCAATTCCCATAAAGACTGTCTACTCCCATAAAAACTGTCTATTCCCACTGAGCCCTGGTGGCGTAATGGTTATGTGCGGGACTGCGGCCCACCATGGAGCAAAGGCTGGGCCTCCTACTCCCACCACCTGAGGGCAGTGATGCCCAAAAAAACAAAAACAAAAAATAAAAACAAAACAAAACAAAAAACTATTCCCATAGAGTTTCTACTCCCTTAATGACTGTCTACTCCCTTGAAGACTGTCTACTCCCTTAAAGACGCTTTACTTCCATAAAGTCTGTCTCTTCCCATAAAGAACCACCATTTCCAACCCCCCCCCCCAGGTCATTTGACCCTGTCCCACAGATGTCCCCTCTGTGGTGGGCAGTGTGGGTTTGGGGTGGGAGGCTCCGGCTTGCAGGGAGGGCTTCAGGTCCACTTTCCTGTCTCCACCTAGATGCGGCCTGTCCAGCTCGGTCCCTGCACACTCACCAGCCAGGAGAACAGCGCGGCCCTCAGGCCATGTGCAGAAGTGGATGGCCACCACTGTCCTAGTCAACCCAGTCCTTACCCTTTGGGGTCCTACCCTGACTGCCTGGGTGGGGGCGCCCTGAGCCTATCCTGTAAGCTCTTTCATCTGCAAGCACCCCTCTCGTGGTCGCTGGGCTGCTTGCTTCCAGGTCCCAGGTGACGCAGGGACCTGCCGTGTGGGGGTGACGGTCCTCTGTGCCCTAAGGGGCGGGGCTGCTCTCAACCCTTCACCGCCAGGGTGCTCCCCCTCCCTCATCCCGCAAGGTGTCCTGCTGAAGATGTGCTCCATCAGTCTCCTGTGTGGAACACGGGGCCTCTTTTCTCCCCTAGAACAACCCCAAGCTCAGGCGAAGCCCCGCCATTCCCCCCACCACCCCTCCAAGCAGGGAGGGCCTCGGGCCAGGTCCCCCGGCGGTGGCGCTGAGGCAGCTGGACAGGGCAGCGGCCAAGAACGCCAGGAATGCGGAGAGACTGCATCCTCCCGCCACCGCCCGCTCCTCTTCCTCCCCCCGCCTGCCGCCCGCCGGGAGAACAGGATATTCCCCGTGCAGGGAAGCCCAAGGCCGGGCCCCCTTATGGGAAAACCAGCCATATCTGGTGGCGCCGTTCCCACCCCACCAGGCTCGGGGAGGGCGACGCTGGGGGGCTGGGCACTGCTGGGAAGGCCCAGGGGCACTGGGGGGGCGGCACCCGAGTTGAGGGACGAAGGCACTGAACCCCATGGCCACCAATGCAGCACCAACAAGCCACACTCAGCGCCCTCAAGCTGGCGATCTCCCGGCGGCCCTGCAACCTCCACTCTTGGCTCTCTCTCTTTGAGGGGCTGGTGGTCTCGAACTGCTGACCTCGTGGGGACAGCCCAGTGTGTGGCCGCCACGCCATCATCATGGGCTGATTTTCATGCCCCCTTACCACTCCCCCCCCCCACCCCAGCCCCTGTCTTGGTCACTCAACTGCCCTGCAGTCCCAGGGACATCTCCTGGCGCCCACCTGGCACCGGCAGGAGGCAGGGGTGCCACTGAGAGTGTTCTGGTGGCAGCTCACCCAGGACCCTCCTGGGAGGTTTGCCAGTGGGGACTGGAGCTCTCTGCCCTGTAGCTGTGCCCGCAGGGCTCAGCCTTGGGGTGTCCCCACATCTGATGATAAGACAGGCCACACATTCAGGAGGGGCGTCCTGCACCCTCGCTGGTGGCAGGAGGGTCTGCCACCTGAGGGGGACAGGGAGGCAAGGCGGGGTGACCACCTTGGGAAGGTGGAGGAAGAGAATGAGTGGCATCTAGGATTCCAGGGGTGCCCCCCGCCGCCCGGCCCTGGCCCCTAGGTGACATGCTCTGCCCCTGTGGCCGTGACCCACTATCATGTCTGGGGGACCACCCTGGGTGGTTCAGGCACATCCAGGGACAGGCACACACCCCACCCCACCCCCAGCTCTCACATGGCTTTCATCCCACCTCTGCTGAGAAATGAGGAAAACCATTCACTACGGATCAGTAAATAAGCACAAGCAAAGCCACGCTTAACCTTGCCCTTTGGGGCAATACAACACAGGCTGCACCCCCCACCCGCCCGGTCCAGTCAAGGGCCGGGTGTGGGTCGAGCAGAGAGCCTCAGAGGCAGGGGTGGCCCAGACCCAGACTGGAAGGAGACCCCCCCCAGGCTGGAGGGGGACTTGAGCCCCACGTGATAGGCGTGGGGGGAGGAGTGAAATGAGTGACCATCTACCCAGGAGGCCCCTCCCACTGACACACAGGCAAGAGGAGCCCAGGTGCGGGTGGGGGCAGGTGACTTGCTTGGGGTCAGAGTTAGGACTTGACCTTGGGTGGGTGCCCACTGAGGGGGTCTGGGTTGGCACCTCCAGCCCCTGGCCTTCCGGTCTGTTGCCTGGGTTCTGTTCCAGTGTGCTGACCTGTGCCGACTCTGGGTCCCCTGGGGGGTGGAGGTCAGGTAAACAGGATCCCAGCTACATTCTCTACCCTTGTTTACCTCCCCAAAGAATGTGAGGGCCTTCTTCCCCTCCCCGCCATGAGTCACCCCTCAGCAATGCGCTCTGCCCGCCACCTCCTCCTGCCCCCTCAGACCCGAGCCCCTGCCTCCTCACCCGGTGATGTCACCCCCTCCCTGTCTCCCGTGGAGCCCACCGGGCCTTGGGTTGCCTAGACAACAGTTCACAACAGGAAGCAAGGCCCCAGGGAGGCAGAAACACAGGAAGCAGCACCGAGCACTGGGCAGCACCGTCAGCCTTAAGAAACAAAACAGGACAAAAAGATTTAATGAGAACAATTAGCCCAAAGAAAAGGGAAAAAAAAAAAGCGTCCCAAAAAACAAACAAAGCCAAACTGCCTGAAGGCAAGGGCTGGCGGTGCTCCAAGGACCCGTGTTTTCCCTCCCAGCACAATGCCGGGTAAACAATACTTCCTTCTCAGAAGGAGCTCCTGAGGGGCCAGGAGGGGCCTTTCCAGTAGCTCCTCTGCTGAGGCCCCCAACTTCGCAGGCCCTCAAGCCTCACCTCACCTTCCTTGCTCCAGCCTGGCTCTGTAACCCCTACGGAAGGCTTGGGACCAAGTGAATTCGTCCTGTCCCCCTAGTGCTGAGACTCACGCTGGGGGTGGGGAGAGAGTACACAGGTCCTGAGGCCTCAATGATGGAAAATCAACTCCCCGTCCCCCTGCTTCCCGGCTGCGAGTCTGTGCACAATGGACACTCAGTCTTGAGCCGGTTTCCTGGTTGGTTTATTAGCACCATCGTCACCACTACTGTTACCACTGCCATTCTCATCACCATCACCATCACCATCGTCATCATCATCACTACCAGACCACCATCACTGTTATCATTATCCCCGTTATCATCATCATCATCATCATCATCATCACTATCAGGACCACCATCACTGTCATCATTACCCCTGTTATCACCATCATCATCATCACTACCAGGACCACCATCACTGTCATTATCACCATCATCATCACCATCATCACTACCAGGACCACCATCACTGTTATCACTATCCCCACCATCACTGTTATCACTATCCCCATAATCACCATGATCACTATCATTATCACTACCAGACCACCATCACTGTTATCATTATCCCTATTATCACCACCATCATCATCACTATCAGGACCACCATCACTGTCATCATTACCCCTGTTATCACCATCATCATCATGACTACCATCATCATCATCACTACCAGGACCACCATCACTGTCATTATCACCATTATCACCATCATCATCACCATCATCACTACCAGGACCACCATCACTGTTATCACTATCCCCACCATCACTGTTATCACTATCCCCGTAATCACCATGATCACCATCATTATCACTACCAGACCACCATCACTGTCATCATTATCACCATCATCATCATCACTACCAGACCACCATCACGGAATCATTATCACCATCATCATCACCATCATCACTACCAGCACCACCATCACTAGAATCATTATCCCATTAGCAATACCATCATCGTCATCATTGCCACCACCGGCATCACCATCACTGTCATCACTATCCCATCATCACCACTATTACCACCACCACAATCGCACCATCAGCACCAGCACGTCATGAGCGCCACTACCGTCACTACCTCACCCAGCATCACCGCCACTCTCATCAGCTCATCATCACCACTTTCACCACCGTCACAATTGCATCATGACCATTGTGCACCGTCAGCACCAGAACCACTGCCATCTCCATTATCATTACCATCTCCATGACCCCACCCCCACCTCCTGCAGCAGCAACAGCAGCACTATCTTCTGACCCCTGCAGAGAGCTGTGCTGGGGCTTAAATGAACCAGCTCAGGGACTGGCCCTCAGGAGGTGCGCGGTGGGAGCTGAGTGAACTAGGGAAAGAAGGAAGGAACCAGACAGCAGCTCCGGGGCGTGGAACCTTAGGCCCGCGTGCTCCACCTGTCAGAAAGAGACATGTTGCCCGGTGGGACTGAGCCTTGGGTTGGTGGGGGTAAGGGTCTTTCAGGCTCACTCTCGCCCTCCAGTGGAGGGCTCCCACCCAGGGGTTCTGGGTGGTCCAGTCTGGTGAGATGTCAAATGGAGTGGAGGAGCTGCCAGCAGGGGCCCTGGGTTCTCCTTCCTTTACCTAGAAGGAAAGCAGGGCTGGGAAGGGAGGCAGGAGGCCCTGGGGCTTAGCACACTCCATTTAAGTCTATTTAATGTCCTCCTTGGAAATAAGACCCATCTGAGTGTCACCCAGAAGGACAGAGGCAGACTCTGATCATCCCGGGTACCCGGGTTGCCACCTGGAATTTTCCAGCGACTGCCGGCCTCGCTGTGAGCAGGAGAAGGCCATGCCAGGCCAGTCCAGAGTTCGATCGCCAGCCAGAGAGAGGCCACACGAGGAAACAGGCTGGACAAGGCGGGCAGTGTTGGATCTGCCGTGGGGAAAGGGGTTGACTGTCCCGCTCAGGGGCCTGGCCGAGCAGAGGTGTGGGATGAGAGCCGTGGACAAAGGGACCAGTCCCACGGAGCACAGTGACACAAACCAGGAGGGATGGGTGGAAAAGAGAGGTTGGCGCCAGAAGTCGGGTCTTGGGTGCCTTCTGAACCTGGCCCTCCAGCCCCCAGAAAACCACTGCTGGTAGGTGAGCAGGGGAGTGGATTGTGGTATTAGGTGCAAGAGGAACAATTAGGGCATTCCCGCTGGGCAGATTGGTGGGCTGGGGGCACAGCAGGACAGGGGGTGGCAGATTGTTCCCCTCCCTGGGCCCCAGAGCCGGAAGAAGGGGGCCGGGGCTGAAAAGAGGCAGGCTGGGAGGCAGGAGGTCTTGACCTGTGCACTCGGTGTGTAGTGACAGCTCCCCTCACTTTCTCACGAGACAGAAGCTCTCCTCCTGAGGGAGGTTGGGGCACAGCTTGTCAGACACAGGCGGAGCTGTGTGCCCGCCCGGGACCCCGCCTGCCACCTCACTCAGACCACACCACAGCCTCTTCCCAGGCTCCGGGGCACAGGATGACCAAAAGGCAGCCCTGCTCCTGAGGGAGGCGGGGCCCAGGGGGAGCAGGTGGCAGCAGAAGAGGCTCTGTGGGGGCTGCCCAGGCCCGGCTGCACACACACACACACACACACACACACACACACACACACATGCACGCGCACACACGCACTCACACGCCAGCCACAGAGCACCTGTCATCGCCACCTCCGTCTGGAGGGACACTTCCGATCCCCGAGGGAAATGCTTGTGGGGGCTGCTGAAGGGGCCTCAGGAAAGGGCCAGGCCCGTGGGTGGTCAGAGAAGCTGGGGTGCAGAGAGACAAAAGGGGAGGGACGAAGGGTCTGATGGGCCAGGAAGGGGCCTCGGTTGGCCGAGGTTCAGGAACGGTCTTGAGCCTCCCCATGAGGTTCTCAGGGAGGTGGGGCAAGGGGGAGCATGTGCCCCCAAGCTGTTTTCCTTGGGGCCTCAGTTTCCCCACCTGTAAGATGAGAGGTGAGTCTGCTGCTTCTGGGTAGGGTAGGCACCAGGATGCGTGAGTCCCACACCCAGCTCCAGTTCCCTGTCCTGCAGGGCTGTCCTTGAACTAGGTTCCCAGGGTCACAGGCTGTGGCGTTCCGTGTGCACAGACATCCTGGCTCTCGGTCACTTGCTAGCTCTGGACTCTGGGCAAACTGCGCAAGGTCTCTGGGCATCTGTGGCCTCTGTTGCACTGGAGGAGGGTCGCAGCACAGTGGCCGGGGGCGCTGGGGGGCTCGGAGCCTTTACCTAGGGAAGACCTTGGGAAGACACTTGAGAGACACAGCATGCAGGAGTCCCAGCGCCACTCACTGCCCATGCTCAGTCCTCAGCCCCGGGACGAGGAGGAGGACAGGTCCAGAGGGAGGAGGGAGAGAGCTCAGAGGAATGCCCTGATCAGAGGTGGGGTCCCTCACCTGGGCTCGAGCCCCGGCGTTCCCTCCCTGAGGACAAGCCCTGAGTCTGGACACATGGCAGGGGCTCAGGCCAGGGCTGAATCCCATCATGCTCCTCACGGACTCTGGGGCCTCAGCTTAGCCCCCTGCTCCTCACGCACCAGAGAGAGGGGGCCCCTGGGCAGTGCCCTTGGTCAGTATCCTCGCCTGTGAATGGGAAGACTGGAGGCCCCGTTCACTTAGCTGTGTCTTGGGAGAAAGGCCTGGTGACCTACTGTCTTTGTCGGACCGAAAGACACACTTCTGGGCCCCCCCCACTTTGGGGGTGTCTGTACCCCAGAACATGTGTTACGATCCCATGCACCCGCTTACTGTCCGCTGCTGTTTGCAGGCTGTGGATTGTTGCGTGTTGAGGGCAAGTCCCGCCTCCTGGAGCCTCCATGTCAGTCAGGTCACATGATGGGCACAGCGCATGCCTCCCCTCGTGTGTTCATGAAAGTGACAATGGTTCTTAACACCACAGTTGAGTTTATGCTGTTAAATATTGTTGCATTTTTTTTAAAAAGGTGACCGTATTTCGCTTTAATAAATATTTTAGTGTAGTGGTACGATTTGGTTCGGAATATTTTTTCTTGTTTTCCTGCTCTAAAAACTGGGTGTGCTTTATGGTCAGGTACGTCTGATGATCCAAAAAACACGGTCCTTGGGACAAACCAGCTTCCTCCTGGAGGTGGCATGGAGAGTGCTTCCCTGCTCTGGCTCTCCTGGGGCCATGGTGGACTGGAAGGGACTCCAGCTGCCCCTAATGCCACTACAGTCCATGAAGGACTGGGCACGGTTTGAGCCCTGAAGGGCGCATCCTGTCTCCGTCCTGTTCTCTCCTTCCTTCTAGAACCAACAGTCCTGCCATCACACCCTTGCAGGCCAGCCCAGGAAGCCCCCTCCCTGTTGTACTCCCTCATTCAACTCAGTGCTCCATCCACCACCCAGACTCCTGGCTTCACATTGGTCGGCCAGAGTGGCCCCCAAACCCACCAGGCAGCACGTACTCACTGGGACTTGGGAACTCTCTAACCACCACCTTGGGGATGCTGGCATGGTATGGGCAGGCTCCCTTGGTAGCTAAAGCTGAGTGGAGTCGGAGCAGAAAGTGGAGAGACAGGGTCTTGGAGGGCCACCTGCTGCCTCGGTGCTCTGGCCGGCCAGATGGGCTCGTGGAGGGCCTCCCAGGGCTGGGCGGGCCCACACCTCGGCGTCCAGCCTGGTCCACATGGAGCGGTGGGCCCAGCACCTGCGGTCCAGCCAGGGCGTGTCAGCGTCACTTGATCCTTGACGGTCCCCTTGCTGAAGGCACCCACAGCTCCTGCAGCCTGTGAGCTTCTCCCGGAGGCTGGGTTGCTCATTCGAGCCGCTGCTGTGTCTTTAGGGGAGCAGCAAGGCCTTGGGGGGGAACACCCAACCATCACCTGGAGGGGTCTTTGGGGTCCCTCAGGGTCCCACCGTCTGTCCAGGGAAGTTGGGGCTCCTTCTTTGGGCAGCTGGACATCTGGAGCCGGGCGCCACCTGGTGGTCATAGCATGGTGGGGCCAGGCCAGTCCTCTGTGGGCGTCCCCACAGGGACCAGGTTCCCCAGGACAGCAGTCTCTCCCAGTATGGTTCCAGCCTAGGCCTCCCATCCTCTGCCTGGCTCCCCCCCTCCCCCTCTAGCATTCATTCACTCACTCTGTAAGCCCAGGACCCCTACGGTGTGCCTGGCCCTGGACTGAGCACCGGGGGGGGGGGGGGTGGTACGAAGTGGTCCCACTAATGAGTGGGCTCCCCAACCCATGATCTCCTCATTCCATCTTGTCCGAACTTTCTAGAGCACTCCCTCCCCCACGCAACGGGTGTCTCCGCTGCCTTTAACAAGCTCAGAACCCAATGGGGGGGCACTTGTAGACTTACGGGGGTCTGAAAGAGAGCAAAGAGGACAGGGTGCTGTGTCCCCTTGAGAATCAACCAGGAGCCAAGGGAAGAAGGAAGGCAGGCTGTCCTGCGGGCATCACTGAAACGCGGGCTCCCAAAATGGACCGGAGACCCGTGAGATGCTTCCACCAAGAGGCAGCGCTGGAAACACGCGCTCATCCAGGCAAGAAAGGTGGCGGGCGGGAGGGCGGGCTGGAAGAGTGTCATCCTGGGAACCTGTCCAGACAAAGGTGTCCCCAGTGACGGCAACAGGAAGGAACAACCTCGTTCTGAGACACCTAAGTAAACTCCTGCTGGAGGCTGTTCAAGCCGGGCGGCAGCCGGACGTGAGGGCAGGAGGTAGCGTGCGGACGATCGCCTGTGCTGACGTCCAGGGAACCGCAGCTGAAAGCAGAGAGGGGGTTAGGTGTGTGCGGCCTGGGCAGAGATGGTCGACGACGGCGTGTGGATCGCAAAGGATGACGGGGAACGCTGCTGAGGGCACTGCACGGGCAGCGGCTGCAGCCAGGGCGGAGACAGCCGGCCAGAGCACACACGGGGAGGCCGTGTGGTTTAACAGCGAGAAGGGGCTGTGGATGTCTCTCCTACTGGCTCGGGGAGGCTCCACACCGGGCGTGTTTCCATCAAAGAGGGACCGAAGCACTCCCTGATAAAGATGCAAGACGACAGGCATTCAAGCTCAGCGTGAACACACACCTCCACATCCAGATCCGTAAAGTTCGAAGCGGCCGAGTCTTTCGTTTCAGGCAAACCCCCCGGGAAGCAGAAGCTAACCGGTCACCTGATGACCTGTCCTGGGCAACCCTGCTGCCCTGAGACCTCTGGCAGGTGCTCAGAAGCAAAGCTGTGGCTCTGAGGACTACGGTGTGGCCGACCCAGGTCACGGCATTGCCCATGGCTCCACTCGCAGGCGCCAACCGGACGGTGGGCCAGGAGGACGAAGGAAGAGCTCACGCCTTCGAAGGACGGCACCGGCGAAAATGTATCATGGACTCCCAGAGAGGGAGCGAATCCCCCTCGGGGGAAGCACAGTCAGACGCTCCTCAGGGGCGGAGACGGCGAGGCTGTGTCTCTCATGGGGTGTGGAGATGTTCTCAGGAGGCACCCCACCCCAAAGGAGGGCATCTCGCTCTGTCCAGTCGAGAGCGGGTGGGAAAGAGGGAGACCCTCTGTGAGGTGGATGGACACACAGGGGCGCCAGCAAAACGGCGGTGTGTGGAGTTGTCGTTCCTTTGGGGTGGGGTGAGGATCAATAGGAGTGAGACGCGACACCCTGGCTTGACATCACCTAACAATAGCAAGGTCAGTGGTTCAAGCCCACTAGCCGCTCCTTGGGAGACATGGGGCTTTCGACACCTGTCAAGAACTGCATTCCGGAGACCCACGGAGGCAGCTTTGCCCGGAGTCAGCACGGACCCTCGGTGACGACGGATGAACAACCAGCGCGCACACACACACCATCCTGCTGTCTGCTGTCTTGCTGGCCGTGAGTCAGGGGGTGTCTAGGTTGTTAAGTTTATAGAAACAGTTCACCCGGGTTTTCTCCCTGGGAGCTGTGGGGGTGTACACCCAACCTTTTTGGTTCTGTGTACATGCACGCACGCGCGCGCGCGCGCACACACACACGAATGCGTACCACGCAGAGACAAACTGCAGCTAGAGAGACGCTTGGCGCCCTGGCAGTCACCTTGTGAGAAGACGTCCGGCCGTGTGACCCACGGAGCTTTCTCAGGAATGGTTCCCCTCTGTGACCCTGACGCACAGAGCAAGGCCAAGCCTTCTTCCCGAAGACGGGTGTCTCGCTACCAGAGAAAGATCACTTCCGACTCGTGTAGGCCATTGTCAAGTGCCTTTCCTTCCCCGGGTCCCGGAAGCATTTTTAACGGGCCCGGGAGGCCTATCATTGGAGGTTCAAAGTAACTTCCCCTCGGAATGCGGAGGCCTTTCTCTGTTTTCTCCTGTCCCGTCCCTGTTGACGCCAGACTGATCCGTGTTCCCTTTGTGGCCTGAGAGACATGCAGAAGCAAAACAAAAACCAGGAAGCATTTCAATAGCTGCATCTTCATCTGTGGTGCCTTCCGTTCCCTTCGTGTGGACAGGTGGAGCTGGGGTGGGGTGGGGCTGGGGAGAGACAGCCTTTACAACTTCCTGGCTCATCATCCTTGGGCGCTGGGAAATGGTGTGTTTGTTCTCATGGAGCCTTTTCTCCTCACCTTTCTTTCCGGAACGTTCTTCTGGAACGCCCCGCCCCCCTTTGATTCATCTCCTCATCTTCTCCTGCATCTGTCACTGATTTCTTCTACCTCCGACGCCCCTTAACCCTTCTGTTTGACGTTAAAGTGCTGATAATGTCTTGTGCTCAAAGATGGCTCTCGATCTTGCTCTGTGGCTGTGATTTCTTCTCAAACATCAAGGCTGCCTCACAGACCCCGGGGTACCCTGGTCTTCAGGGAAGGCATTTCTACCCCCCACCCCACTCCCATCCCCGTGCCTCTTTCGAGTTCCTCTCTCAGTGGCACTTTCCCCTCAATCGCCTGGTGCTTTCAGGATAAAGGTTGAGAATCCTTCATGGAGCCCTCCCCTCATCTCCTAGACACTCCGGCCCCTAACCAGAGTGTCAGAACCACTGCTCAGACATCCCAGGGTTGGGCCGAGCGCGTCTGAAACACCTGAACAATCCGAGAACCTTGAGAAAGCTAAACCCTCGCAACCAGCTTCTCGGTGGACACAGGCACGTTGCCAGCACCGTGGCACCTGCATCACACTCACCTCGGTATTCCTGAGAGGAAGCCAGGACCGCTCTCCTCATCCATCCTTTCCTCGTTCCCCCTCCCCCTGTAGCTCTGTCTCCTGTGCCTCCAGCGGTCACCCGTGGTGACCGGGTTTGGTGCCACCCGTCTGGGACACCGTCTCGTGTGGTCTTATGCCTCCGTTCGATGTCGTTTGGAAAAGTTCCCTTGAGTGGGTGTCCCCCCTTCCTTGCTCCCAGCCAGGCACGGCCCTCCCAGGCTCCACTTCTCCAGGCTCCTGGACTGGGGGGTGGTTTCCAGGGCGGGCTCATTACCCAAGTTGTGGTGAGGAACCATTTGCTTTGGGGAGGCGGGTGGGCAAGACGTGCTCGGAGAGCCGCTCTAAGGTAGGTGTCAGACAAGCAAAAACCAAGGCAAACTCATTGCCGCCGTGGAGGGGAGGCGGGTTCTCAGAGACCCTGCAGAGCAGGGCAGGACAGCCCCTGTGGGAGTAGAGAGTCTGGCTCTTTCTCCCTCAGAGCGGCTGGGGGGTTTGAACTGTTGACTCGGTGGATGGATGGCCGCCCCACTCATCACCTCAACGCCACCAGGGCTTCCTCTCTAAGGTCTGTGTGCCCAGGAGACAAGGGGCAGGACCTCTGAGGGTGTGCAGATGTCAAACGCCCTGACCAGTGACAAACCATTTCCAAGAGGGGCCCGCTGGTGCTGTGGGAGAGTTCCTGATGGTGCTGTTTGCTTCCAGAATGGGGTTGATCAAGACCACCGTGCAGCAGCGTGCCTTTAAAGGATTTGCCTTCATGGAGGGGGATAGAAATGGACAGTGTGTGTGTGTGTGTGTGTGTGTGTGTGATGGCGGTGGGCGTTTACGGAGCAAGCGGGATCTCCGTTCGGCTTTTGGACCCCTTTGGATCGGTGGCGCCGACAGCCTGCCCCACAACAGGGCACACGCCAGCACTTGTAGCCGCCGCCAGACTTTTCTGCATTGGCTGTCAGGGGGCGGGCGGGGAGGGGCAGCTCACGTGGGTTTTGTTGGCGTTGACCAGGAGGCTGAGCAGCGCTTGCCCACCCTGCTTGGTTGGTTCCACAGGTGGCTTCTCTTGCTGCCATGCCTGGCCATCTTCTGCGGCCCCGCTTCCCTCCTGTAGTTTGCTCCACCCAGCTGTCTCTGGTCTTTACTGCTTCCTAAGGACACTTTGCTTCGCCCACCCTCCCTCGTTAATTCAGGCGCTTGAAATCATTTCTGCGTCACCATGGGAGGGTCGCTGACTTCATCGATGGGTTTCTCACAAAATGCTCAGTCCTCTTCCTTACTGAAGAAACGATCCCCCACTGAAGATCGTAAAGATGTCTTTCAGTCTCACCTGCAAAGAGCAGATGAGGACTTTGACTTTGACAAGCAGGCTGCTGTCACATTAAAGTTCATTTTTGATCAGGTAGGGGGCCTCATGTCAGCTCCCTCTGATCACCCCAAACTCTGAAGAACTCACTGCCACTGCATGAATGTTGACTCACAGGGACCCAATGTGACCAGGCGTCCTGCTTTTTAACAATCTAACAATGTCCCGCGGCGTGTTAAAATTAAAATAAAGATATTACAATACTATTTTTGCATTCTATGAACATTTCTGTTGCTCCATAGAGACCACATTTTTAATCAAGAAACACCACCCCCACTCCCCCACCCTGCCATCCCCCAGGGTCTTGCTCTCTCTGCTCTCTTAGTGTGTACACACACACACACACACACACACACACACACATACACGGTTTCACATCCATGGGTACAGAGCCACCACCCCCACCACATACCATAGAGGCACACGAAGTGGAGATGTGTTAACTATTCAGCTACTCCCTGGAAGGTGGATGGTTCAAACCAACCCACTGCTCTGCGGAAGTCCTGGCAGTCCACGCCCATTGAATGCCTCAGGTGAACACAAGCCTGCTGTCCTCTGCTCTCAGCCAAGACTCGGATGAGGTGCTGGTGCTAACCTTCATCCTGTTTCTATTTCTGGCAGCTCCCTGTCCGTGTACCGCTGCAACCATTTTGTGACGGTCTTCAGCAAAAAAGTTACTTGTGTGTGAGTCATGAGCGTGTTTGATCATTTCCATCCTCCGTGGCATTCCTTTCTCTGCAATGGGCACCTGGGGATGTCAGTGGCCAGGGAGCTGTCTCCTGGGCACAGAGCAGTGAGCGAAGCTGCCCATGTGGCTTTCCCAAGGTGTTCAGACTCTCCGTCCTTGGATCATGACACTCCGGTCACTCTGTGCCTTCCAGCTTCCCTGGAGGCTTCCTGCACTGCTCCAGAGTCTGCCCTTAGAGTCCGTCAATATTGCAATTTGAGGCTTGACTTTTTTCTGCAGTCCTTTTAGCTGGAGCACTGCCCAACATGCTCTTCCCGGGTGGTTTTTCCAAACTCCAGCTCTCTGCACATTCCATTTCAAGGCTGGATGTTGTCTGTTTGAGTCACTCGTGGAAAAGTCCTGTCCAATTCTTTTCCTCCTCATTCCTTGCTCCTGCTTCCGTACGGTTCAAGCCTCTCCGCTGCTCTGCAGAAGAAAGGGGTGGCAGTCAGGAGCTCGTGTGTTCAAGAACG
>PVJH01024973.1:0-32295 GCA_004026705.1 Nesogale talazaci | reverse complement strand
CCATTGATGAAATTAATACCATTATCAATAGAATGACCTTATGCTCCAAGGAGAGAATTGAAAACGTTCTACTTCTGAAAAGAATTACAGTGTCAGAAACCCACAGGGGCAGCAGAACTACTCTGTCCTGTAGGGTTATTATGGGTCTGCATCGACTTGAGGGCAGTAAGTTTTTGAGTTGAACATAAAATGATAAGATGCCTCTAAGGTGAGACAGAGACTTATATGGACTATAGGTACATGAATAGATCTGGGCTCACACTTAATTATAGCCCCAAACAATTAGAAACCTCTGTGATGTCGTGGTTATATATTGGTCTGCGAACCACATGGTTGGCAAAGTGAAGCCACCACCAACAGCCCTGAGGGTGAAAGACTGGGCTTTCTAGTCTCATAAAGAGTTACAGTCTCAGAAAACTACACAGGGTCATTAGGAGCCAGCTTGGACTCAATGACAATGAGGAAAGAACAATGAATTCTCCTGATGAGCTCCTACTCGATGCTCACCCTTATGAAGAGATCACTGAAGATAGGAATGCTATCGCAAAGTGTGGTGAAGAAACTAGATCGTGGTCAGTTAGCAGAAAGCATAATGTCTGGGGTCTTAAAGGCTTGTCTTCAAACGAACAGTCCTCTCAATGAGATATCAATGACGTTCACATGGAAGAAGCACACAGCTCGTGTGATCTAAGGATTGTAAGTAATGAAATCCAAATCCCACAGAGGGAATAGTACCAGAGCTTAAGTTGTGAGCATCTGGTTTGCAGAAGGCTCTGGAGGACAGTGGAAGCCCAAAATTGATCTGTAGGTTCCACCCAAGCCTTAAGCCTTTGGTGAATTCTCTGGGACCATAGCTGAGGCACATGAATAGCCATGTTGTCAGTCAGAGAGTATTATAATATGATTATGGCAGATATAGTTAGGTTCAAATACAATATCTTATTTGAACTCCCTTTTGACCATTAAAAGTTTTTTCAGTAAAAAAAAAAAAGTGAAGGGGAAATACACATGAATTAAGTCTCTAGTGAATCTCTTCTGACCATAGACCAGGGATGTGAAAATCCTTGCTATCAAACAAAGTCCATTGGAAAGTGAACTATGGTAGATAGTTAGGTTACAATTTGACACCTTGTCATTTGATCTCTATCTTGACCCATTTTAAATTTGTTCAGGATTTTAATATTTTCTACTTCCTTTTAGATTGAGGGTTTCCTCTATTATACTTTGTTATTGCTATGGTGGTGTGGTGGCTTTGTGCTGGGCTGCAAGCCTCAGGGTCAGCAGTTGGAAACTGCTGTCATTCCTCAGGGGAAAGAAGGGGCCTCCTACTCTTGTAAAGACTTACAGTCTCAGACATTCACAGGGGACTTCCACCCCGTCCTGGATGGTTATTATGAAGCAGTGTTGACTCAATGGCAGGAAGTTTATTATTGTGAGTTTTTTTTTTTTTTGCTTTTTTGGGGGTATGCTTCTCTGTATATGAAATTCAGAATTACCATAAATACTCAAGTATAAGCTGAGTTTTTCAGCACATTTAAAAATGGATGTTTTTTTTGTGATAAAATTAGGTGCCTCAGCTGATAGTCAGGTTGACTTATACTTGAGTATACACAGCAGTAAATGTATAGAGATAGTAATGGTTTCTTGATTTATGGTCGGGGAAAAATGGGCAGTTAATAACTGAGTAAAACACGGGAGAAGATATTCTAAATTGTGGTAATTTAGGTTGTGGCAAGGATTATATAGTTCTTCCTGATATGATCGAACTATTGAATTGTATTGTATATGGATTAGGTGCCAATAAAACAGTTAAAATATTTTGAAAGCCTTCTACACATGGTCTTTATCAGTACTGTCTAATAGGCATTTAAAAACAAAGAGCAGGAGGAAACGCAGCTGCTCTTGAATCAATTTGGAGTCATGGTGTCTCCAAAATCAGCATAGAACTATGCTCCATGTGGCTTTTAATGGCTGAGATTTTGGAAATAGATGCTCAGGCCTTTTTTTCTGAGGTATCTCTGGGTGAACTCAAACCTCAAATCTTTCAGTTAGTTGCTGAGTGTGTTAATTATTTAACTTACCCCCAGTGATTCCCTTGTACCCTCAATATGGGTCCTTGTTCAGTACTGTTGAGTTGGCTCCACTGCATAGCCATCCTATGGACCACAGAGTGAAACACTGACCTGTCCTGCCTCATCCTCACAACGGTCCTTGTGTTTCAGCTCACTGTTGGAGCCATCATGTCAATTCATCTTGTAAAAGATCTTCTTATTTTTCGTAGGTCTTCTGCTTTGTCAAACATGAAACCCTTTTCCAAGGACCTGTGCAAAGTATGTGTGATGAGGTCTTGCCACCTGTTTCTAAGGAGCTGTATTTCTTTTGTTTGTTCTTCAGACAGTTTGCTATACTTTCAATAGGCTTCACCACCACTGTATTTCAAATGCATCTATTCTTCCATGACCTTCCTTACTCATTGTCCAATGTTCACATGCATGAGGATGCCAAGGCTTGGGTCAGGAGCACTCAGCCCTCTGATATTTTTACTATTTAACCTTTTCAAGATGTCTTGTACAGCAGCATTGCCCAATGTAATATATATATATATATATGTATATATCACATATATGATTAGAGGACTCTTAGTACCCATATTTTACAAAAAGGAAACAGTTATGCATGTTATTATTTTAACACAGCATCAATGAAGAAATGGTTAGAAAGTTTTTGCTTCTCTTTTGCTTACGAAGTCTTTGACACCCCACATGCTGTTAGTTACACTGATAAAACACTTAACTGATGTGAGAGGGCTTTACATGAATATTTCTCCAAGTTTGGTTCTTGGATAGCTGCATCACAATCGGTGGGAGTGGGGCTGCCAATGTGCAGAGAATGAATCTGCTCTAGAACAAGCTCTCATGTGTCTCATACACTTATATTTGCTTGTTCCCAGACTGTTTCTGACTAGTCCTTAGGGAGCTAAGAACAGAAATTGAGAGTAAGCATTCAAAAAGCTATCAAGCAATTTGGCAAAGTGATTTGCATCCACTGACTCGAAGACTAAAGCAAAAACAGAACAAATAAGGAGATTATCTCGTGTCCATTTTCAATTTAATTCTATTACTTCACTTGTATTTTGCAGAACAATCTGTTCATGATGGAGTCAAAGAATAAAAATAGGTGCTTCATCAGCAATGGTTTGAGAAGCCCTGTTCTCTGTAGTGAAGTGAAATCTCTGGAGGGGGGACTGGAAATCTGAATTTTTAAAATCATTTTATTGGGGACTCATACAACACTGATCACAATCCATTGTGTCAAGCATATTTGTACATTTGCTGCCCTCATCATTCTCAGAGAATTTTCTTTCTACTTGAGCCTGTGGTATCAGCTCCTCATTTCCCCGCTCCTTCCCTGCTCTCCCCTCCCTTATGAACCCTTGATAATTTAGAAATTATTTTGATTTTGTCATGTCTTACACTGTCTAGCATCTCCCTTTACCTACTTTTCTGTTGTTTATCCTCCAGAGAGGAGGTTATATGTAGATCCTTGTAATAGGTACCCCCTTTCTACCCCACCTTTGCTCCACCCTCCACCCACTTCCTGGTAATTTTTAGGCAACAAGAAGCCCAAGACTTTTGAAATTAGGTTAAATCCCCCTTGAAGTGTGGACCTCATTTCCTCGCCCCCCCCGCCCCCTCCAAATTGCTGTGTCCATAACCAGAGCCTTAGACGTGGGTGGATCTTGGTAACAAGGCCATCTCTGCTCACTTCAAAGACATCTTCCCAGAGCTGGTGGGAGGCCACTGCTGCCCTGGCATTCACAGAAATCAGAACATGAGTCCCACACAGTCCTGCTTCTTCTTGAAACCCTTTGTGAATCCTCTAGGAGACAAGGGATTTCAAGGTTTTCTCTGATCCTTCACACAGAGAATAAGACTTTTCAATCTCCATCTCTTGGAGCAGGCAGGCAATCCTTAAAAAAAAAAAAAAGGAAAAAAATCTCTAGACCCAAAGGAACTCTATTTTTTCTTGTCCTTGCTCAAAGCTTTTATAGAACATCTTGAGTGTTCAAAGGCAATGCGTGCATTGATTTTTGTCCCTGACCCCGAGGGCTCATTGCTGCTGTGTTTTGGGCTAAGGCTCCTATAGAAATCCCAGTGGCCTCCACTTGGGAAGTCGTGAGGATTGGATGATATTGGAAGCAGTTTCCTTATATAAACCATCACAGATGTCCTTTGTAATATGCCATCTTTTCTCTGTGTGATACTTTCTTTCCTATGTGGCCTGAAACTTTTAAATCAATCTTCATGCCAGAATTTCTGCAGGAGATGGGGACTTTTACCTGTGGCTTTGCTCTAGCTTCAAGTGCAGCTGTCTTAGACATGACCTCTACGAAACTACGTCAGTACTCACATAGAGAGGGATTTCATCGCTTTCTGAAAAATCTCAGGATATTCCATTGATGGACGTCTGCTTTTTGCCCAGCATCCTCATGGGTTCTGGGGTTCTTGCTTCTGAAGGCTGTCCTCCCATTTTTGTGACCGGTGTTTGGCTCAGTCAGTATCACTTGTTGGAGGCTGCCCTTAGATTGGATAGAGGTGTGTTCTGACTGGTCTCATCAATCCATGAAGCTGGATTACATTTTGCTGATGGTGTCATTACTGGCTCTCAGAAGACTGTTGTATGAACGGCAATGAATTTTCTCAAAGATTGCTTTCCACCCCTACTTTTCAGAGATGATTCCAGAGTTCATACGAAACCTAATTTTTTATTAATAATTTTTGAATAAATAATCCATTTTATTGGGGGCTCTTACAGCTCTTATAACAATTCATACTTCAATGGTCTCAGACACATTTGCACATATGTTGCCATCATTATTTTCAAAACATCTTGCTGTTTGAGCCCTTGGTATTAGTTCCTCTTTTTTCCATCCCTCCACCCCACTCCAAGCTGCAGGGACCCCTTATAATTTATAAATTATTATTATTTTCATATCTTACACCATCTGCTATCTCCCTTCACTCATGTTTCTGTTGTTCGTCCCTGGGGTAGGGGATAGTATATGTTGATCATTATAGTTGGTTCTAGTTTTTCCCGCTCCCTCACCCCTACCCTCATGGCATTGGTACTCTCATGACTGTTCCTGAGCATTTTATCTGTACTGGATTCTGTGTGTCATGAGCTCATTGCCCATCTGCTACCTTCATACTTAACCTTTAAATATGTGTACATAGACCCATATCCCTATTTATATATTTACCTATGTGCATGCCTATATTTGTACCTCTATACGTGTCTTTGACCTCCTAGTCCCTTTCTCGATCTCTTTTTACTTTGTTTCTGCCCCATCATCATGTTCTTTCTTCATTTGCCTCACAGTGCTTTTTCTTGGTTACATTGCAATTGATCAATCCCTACCAGGCATGTTTAATTAAAGCAGATCTTTTTGACCAGTTAAAATAAACTATTATTTTGGATTTAAAAATATTTTAGATGTTTTTGGTTTAAAGTTTAAAGATTACTTCAGTCAATAACTTCAGTGGGCTCATCCAATCTCCACGTCTTCAGAAAGTCTGGCTTCCAGGAGAATTTAAAATTCTTTTCCCCCCTTTTGACCAAGGTTCTTCTATAGGATGAAGTGTTTACATTTGCTGATTTTGGGAAGCTTATCACTTTCAGAAAAAGTATAGTCCCACCCCTCCCCCCCAGTCTCTCTTAGTCTGGTCTCTCTAGTGAAACTTTTACATAGCACCATACACGCCACCCTCTGTTCCTGACAGGAGGTGTAGTGTTGAGACCAAACCTGAGCCTCTTATATGGAAGGTGAAAGTGTTTTGATTGAACCACCACTTCTCCATCATCACCTAGTCTGGGGTGGCTATATATCTTATTTTCCTGAGGATGCCCATAATGATATGTTTTGTTGTATGTTAATTATGTCTTTTACTCTTACAAGTGTCCCAGTTTGGACAATAACTTTTGTGATCACTATACAGATAATTCATTTAGTTAAAAAAAGAACAAACCTTTTTTTTATCCTCTATCTCTTTTAGCTCCAACAACCTCTTCTGATTTCTTTCTGATGATTTGTACTGTGAAAGTCTCTTTGACTAAGTTTTCCTGCTTGTAATTTTTCTTCAACTTTGCTTTATTCTTTATTCTTTGGGATTCCATCCATAATCTAATATTTCTTCTCTTTTCTTTGTTTCTCTTCTCTATACTTTAATGCCCTCTTTCCACTTGATTTAGACCATATGGAAGCCATGTGCTTATGTTAATTTCATGATTGAGATGTAGGGGTAGACTCTAGCTTGTTAATCTGGAGATAGCCATTAAGTAGCCAACGAGGCCTCTGTGTAGGCATGGCTTTCTCCTGAGACTACTGGGAAATCCTGTGATATTTCCCTCATGGAGATGAGAAGCTTTCTCTCCAGTTGTTGGGAGTTAGTCTCAGAGACAATGAATCATGGAAAAGAGAAGGTGGCAGTGTCTGGGGAGCTGAAGGAGGTGGAGGAGAAGCCATATGGCCTTAGCCTGATGGAACCAGACCTCTGAAGCTGGCGAAGCCATGTGGAGAGCCCTGCCAGCACTGTGTTGCCTCTCCCACCACTGCATGTTGTTGATGGATCCTGAGCCCTGGAAATGAGGAGCCATAGGGAGACCCCCACCAGCACCGGGACTCTGCACCCACTGACCTGTGACCTTGTGAGTCGGAAGGAGATGTTATAGACTGGTATCAGACATATGGGCTAATATTGGACTTATGACTTTGAACCGTACTGGGTTGGAATGGTTTCTTAATATCCTATTCCTCTAGTATATAAACTGTACCCTTATATCTATATGTGTGTCTATGGATTTGTTTTTCTAGTCTACCTGGACTAACACAGACCATATGGTTCAGATTCTTAGAACCCTAGCTACCCCCTTCCACTGCCCAGAATACTTATTGGTAATCTATTTCAAATACAATTTTAATTGATTTAGTCACAGGTTCAAAACCCTCTCATGGTCTCCTAGTGTCTATAGATCTATAGAATAACATCTATACTTTAGCTAAATATTCAAGTTTGCTATATTTGGTCCTAACTTTGATATGTAATGCATATTTCTGATAATCCTGCCAGGTAAGTGTTGGGCTGTTAGGTGGTTTAAAATCACCAACTGCTCCTCTGAAGAAAGATGAAGATGACTTTTCAGTAAAGATTTGCAAAGCCTTGGAAACTCTATGAGTCAGAAGTGACTTCATGTCAATGGAGGGTGGGGGAATCTATGTATCTATCATCTATCTATCTATCTATCTATCTATCTATCTATCATCTATCTATCTATCATCTATCATCATCATTATCTATCATCCATCTCATTTTCTCTCTCTCTGTAACATATCTAAGCATATATAAAACACACATATCCTTCCTGTTATGCTTTAGTCAGAGCTTCCTACTTGATGACAGATGGCATTGCTGTGTGCCTTTTGACTTCATATTTTAGCTCATGTTGAGATTTGTCTATTCATGGCTCTCATTCTTCATCTCCTTCCAAGTCTTACTCAGCCTTCTGAAAAACCAATTTTTGACCAAGCAGTTTGGAATCATGAAAACCTCATGTTTCAGAGTAGAATTGCTCCATCATCTTCAATGGCTGCCATCTTTCCGAAGTAAATCACCAGAGCTTTCTTCTGATGTGCTTGTTGTTGTATTTGAACTGTCAAATCTCTCAGTCAGAAAAGGACACCAACCAGGGACTCCTTCCAGACTAACCAGTTGGACAGATTAATTCCATCCTCTCCATGGAGATAATTCAGAATCTCCAACTTCTGAGGGGTAAATCTTCTGTCTGCCCCTTGTTCTCTCTCTTTCTGAGTCTTCAGATTTTTGCTATATAATGTCTAGCAGAGTTGCCAATGTGCACACTGCGTAAACACATGAAATATTGATTGATTTGAAGTGTTGGGAAAAAGTACTGTACATACTTTAGTATAAAATGATCTGAATATGAGCGGAGACACCACAAAATGACATTAAAATGTGCTGAAAAACTCAGCATATCCACAATTATATATAGTATTTCTTTTGACAGATTTTTATTTAGGCAAAGAGAGGGTGCTTGCTCCAATCTCACCGCAGCTAGTGCTGTCACCTCACAAGTGATGCAGGCAAACTCTCTCCTAACCTCACCTGGGGCCAAGGTGTGCCTGCTCACCTGTCAGCTGTTAGTCCTGGGAAAACCACTTACCTTCTGTGTAATTCCGTTTCCTACCTAATGGGGTGATTGTGAGACAAAAAAGAATTTGGGTTGCATAAACAACAGACACACTTGTTGCTGTGATGAACTTTTTTCTTTTTCTTTTTTCAAACAAATGAATGTCCTCTGGCTTTCAATTGTGTCTTCCCAAAGCTAACAGGCTTAAAGAGAATGGCAAGAACAATGCTTGTAGACACCTATTTGGAACAACCATAATAAATTCCCTTCATCATTCACCCCAAAATTAGCACAAATGGAATTAAAATACCATGCATATACATTATGTATATTACTGACTTTCCTAATTCAGTTGGGCCTTTAAAATAGTACAAGCGATATGCCCTGACTCTTTACTGCACTAAATCTACCTTTTCTTTTGGTTATTCTTTATTAGGGATTTTCTTTCTGCTATCTCTTCCCTGGTGGCATGGTGGATTAGGTGTTGGGCTGTTAACTGCAAGGTCAGCAGTTCAAACCCAGCTGCTCTGTGGAAGAAAGCTGAGCCTGCCTTCTCCCTTAAAGTTCCAGACACCCTATATAAGGTCACTATGAATTGAAAATGGCTTCATGGTGATGAGTTTGCTGCTGTTATTATGAGCTTCTCTTGACTTACTAAATTCTATCTATTTTTTGAGAATAATTGAGATTCAGTTGAAAGTAAGTACCACAGCATTTATCCATTACCAATTGTGTCATACAGTAAAGAATTGTATTTTATCTATTTTATGGAACTCACGGAGCTTATCTTTGGATTAAGTAATAGCAACTGTGTTAAAAGTCATTATTGATGAATTGTTGTTGATCATAATCATCAAGTTATTTATGACAAGTTTCTTAGAGAAAGTATTTATTTCGTTTGCATTTGAAGGGTACTCATCTACAGGTCAAATCTATCTGCTAGACGATTATTCTGATTTTTATATTGGGGTAACAAAGTCAAATCCACTGCTGTAGAATTGATGTTCACGTATGGTGATTGTAGAGCTATTCCATTGAGTTCTCGAGACTGTATATTTTTCTTACTAATAGCTTTTGGACTTTTGTTTAGCAGTCTCTTGCTTGACCTACTGTGCCACCATGACTACCTTTTGGAGTGTTAAGCCACTGAATGCTGAACAAATGGGATTTGGAAAAGGCAGTGATCATATTTTCCAATTTCCTACTAATTCAGTATCATAAGACAATAAAGTAGGCCTATTTTAGAGTCACTTTAAGAAACCTGTGTATTGAATCTTCAGCATTTTAAATGGGTCATCTGGGTTATCAGTGAATATGAGAAAGTGAACTAAATATGTTTTAAGCAAAACTTCTTGTTGGGTGTTACATCTCTGCAGTCCTCGACCTCCGCTTATGCAAGGCCCGAAGGACAGATGGGTTTGATGCTCCTTTATTTATCAGGAAGGCACTGTGTAGAATAGAGGACTTCCTTTCCCTTCTCTTTCCTCTCACAGCTAGTTTTTACTTTCACAGTCTCCCTCTGCCTCCATGCCACCCCAGTCCTAAAGAAATCATGGGGGGATAAGCACACAGTTCCGGAGTCTATCCTGACCATTGGCTTTTTTTTCCTTCAGTTTTTTTTACAATGATTTACGTGAAGGTTTCATCACAGATCAACAATTTTACATCCAATAATTTATGTACGTTTGTAGTTCTTTCAATCCTTTCAATGTACTTTAATTTATCCTACTTTCTCTTAGTGTTTCCTGTTTCCGTTCCTCATTCTTCCCTAACCCTCCACACTTTGTTCTTGAGTAAATGCTACCTTCCACATCTTAAGTGGTTAATTATTCTAATACTGGGGAGAGTTCAGATCTAGATGTGAAGGGTGACTAAGGGCCATGGCCTTGCAGTGGGGGGGGGGGGGGGGCGGGCGTCGGGGGAGGCACCTGTCTCTAACGGAGCAGTTACCTTGATCTCTTTTTTGATACTGTTCTACATTTTCTCCAATCTGTCCAAAGTAGGCTTTTAATATGATTCTTTTCAGAATAATTAGTAGTGTTAACTGGGTGCCATCTCGTTCTGGTCTTGGGTTGTGGAGTCTGGTATTTGCGTGGTTCATATGTTAGACTGGGTTTTCTATAGAAACCAAACTAATGACAGTGTATGTATAAGGAAGAATTTTATGTAAAGAAAGTGGCCCACACAGCCACAGAGTAGGCAAGACCCAGTCTGGCTTAAGTCTGTAGGTCAAATGCTGAGCTGTAAGCAAAGGCAATGATGTGATATAAGTAGCATGATACAATTAACATGCTATGTTTTCTTAATGTCCTTTTTTTGGTCTCTCTAGGTACTAGTATCTATTGCAATGTCTACACAGAGCTGCAGGTAAAATTCATGATTAAAATATTTATTAACAAAGTTAAAATGAGAAATGCTCAGCATAACTATTTATCAGGACATGTTGCAAAATTATTCCACTGTACTTTCATGGATCACCAAGCCCAGCTTCCCCAATTAAGTGCCTAGAGGCACCCTACTGCCCAAACCATCCTCCTAAACAAAAACACTCAGTTTGGATTGTTGTGTGGGTTGAGAAGTCCTTTACTTTGTTCTGTGCTCTGGCTCCTGGTTCTGCTGCTGCTTCTCTGATGGTATAGCTGTCTTCTGCATCCAGGAGGCTCACTGTACAAGTATCTGAGGTCCAGGGGATGCACTCCAATTCTGGCTCTTGCTGGTAATACGATCCCCTCCTCCTGCTTCTCAGAGGGCTCATTTTATACACAGTAGCAAGGCATTCCAGGGACGCCTAGTCACAATTACTCTCAGGTGAATCCTATCAGTATTCTTTCCCGCTTCCCCCACCCCCACCCCCGCCATGCATGAAAAAGTTGTTTGGTGGGCATTAATAATTTTAGTTAGAAGAACTGCATTCAATAATCCATTGTCCCTGCCCATGAATACTACTGAAAATGCCCTAATCCCATTTATATAAAAAACAAAAATATTTGATACCTAATAGTTGCAGTTGTGCTAGCAATCACTTCTACCTGCATCATATAATTCGCGTCCTATCTTCCCAAACCCCATCAGGGAAAGAGAAAATGATTCAGAGAAGACCCTCTCTATTCCACCTACTTTAATATTAAACACACTCCTGAAATCTTCTAGCCAGCTAAGTCATACTATTATCACTCTGTTTTAGCTATCAAATTTCTAAATTTTCTATTCCTATCAACCTAGTACTCTGAGGAGACATGCAAGTTCTTGGATGTGAGCACTCTTCATTCCAGTTGAAAATATATGCATTTTCATCTATAAGCATAGATGTAGATCAGGCTATGTGTCAAGATTGCAGCAATGTACATCTGCTTACCATATCCAAAATCTTCTCATTCAGTTAGGTTACGGTCCACCCAGGCTGACATTTTCTAAGTCAAATTGGCACCATTAGCAAGTTTAGGAGTTCATACATACCTCTGCACTCTAGACTATCTGCTTCTTTCACATATTCCCATTAGCCCAAGCCTCCATGGGCGAGGTCATGCCTATAGTACTCAAGGTCTGTGCAAACCAGCCAGTCTTTCCTCTTTCCTCTCTATCATCTGTGAACCAGATCAACAGATGCCAATGGAACATATTGAAACTCAGCTCTACTTCTTCATTGCTGCATTTCCCCCATTTGCACTCAACAAGTAGATAGAGGTGGTCGCCATCGTGAACGTACCAAGCTTTGTAATCACATGCTCCCTTTAACTTTCAGTTTTAGGTAGTAGAAACAAATATCCATAATAAAGTCAGTTAAACATATAGTCATAAATATAATCCATTTTGATACAACATTCAAGTTAAATTCACTTTTCTCTGCCCCAAACATCCCGGTCATTTTCATATGGCCTTGCACTTGTGGAAATGTGTCTCTAGCAGGCCTGACCTTTACTTAGTCATTTTATTTATACAGTGTGGATTTTGCCTCCGGTTACTCCCGAAGCATTCAATAATCAATTTTTTTTTTACTTCCAATGCCATATTCTCTTACAAAACCCCATGACTCCATGAGTATGGATATATTATAATGGATCCTGCATCTGATGTCCACTGGGTATATGGTGTGGAGGCCATATTTAGTCTCCTGTGGCAACACAGGGAGAAGACTCCAACTCCACACTAAACAAAGGCTGATTGCCATTAGACAGAGGTCATATATGCCTCCATCCTCCATTGTTATGATTTGTTTCTCTAGAACCCAACTCTGGGTACAAAATGTGCAGGCTAGGATTTTTAGAAAAACAAAACAAGTTGCAGTCATATGCATAAGACATAAATATAGAACAAGAAAAATATTCATAAGAAGAGAATGGCCTACACAGTGACAGAGCAGACAAGCTTCAGTCTGACTGAAGTCTGTAGGTCAGATGATAAGCTGAAGAGCCTTCCCAACTCTTGCAACTGCTGGACCAACAAAGCAGAAAAAGAAAGACAAAACAAGTGGTGGGTTGGTAGAAACAAGAGTCAAGTGAATTCAAAGATTGCAACATGGTAGGCTGTTGATATCTCCCTGCGTCAGCAGACCATATGGTAGATTGCTGGCCCAAATCACAAGGAACCATAATCAGTATCCAGGTTAGTGGGAAGCAGGAGAAAAGCATAGTTCTCCACATATCTACTTATAGATGGAAAGTAGGCTACACCCCCAAAGAGATAGCATCAAAATCTTTTAGGCTGACTAAGGAGTTCCACACCACTCTAATTCTTAGGCCACCTTATGGGGTAGGAGCTTACTGATTAAACTGCTGAGGATTTCTTGCCAAGCTAATCTGACACATCTACCTACCACAGTTTGTTAGGTTAATTATCCCCACATAGTTTTCGATTTGCATTACTATTCTTCCTTATGGGCAAGAAGAGAATCATTCCCTCAGAGTGTTGAGTCATGTTCTAAGAGGTTTTCATATTTTGTTCCCTGTATCTATTTTGCTCTGCCACATTTGTGGATATATTTGCAGAAATAATACACACATAAACACAGCATATACAAGTGTTCTGTCCCTCCCTCACCTGTTTCAAATCTACCCATGCATCTGCTTCGGGATCATTATTATTAGAGGACTGTGTTAGTCCGGGTAGACTAGAGGAACAAATTTCAGAGGCACGCATATAGGTATAAGGAAAGGGTTTATATACAAAAGAAATGTGACCCTAAGACGGCATCCCAATCCAGCCCAGTGCAAAGTCATAAGTCCAATGATAACCCATATGCCTAAAATCAGTCTATAAAGTCTGCTTCCGATTCAGGAAGTCACAGGTCAGTGGGTGCAGAATTCTGGCGCTGGCAGGCGTCTCCCATGGCTCCTCACTTCCAGGGCTCAGGTCCATCAACAGCATGCCACTCCAGCTTCAGAGGTCTGTCTTCATCAGGGCTAAGCCGGCTACTCCAGCCTCCCAGCCGCTGCCATTCTGTGTTGCCTGTGGTTAATCATCTCTCAAACTAACTCCCAACAACTGGGGAAGATAGCTTCTCATCTTCACGAAGGAAATATCGTGAGATTTCCCAGGAGTCTCAGGAGAAAGCCATGCCCACACAGAGGCCTCATCAGCTACTCAATGGCTTTCTCCTGATTAACAGGCAGACTCCACCCCTACATTTCAATTATAAAATTAACATGAGCACATGACTGCCACAAGGACTGACTACACCAACTTTTACTCATCCAGGCCTGTCTTCCTGGTATCAGTTCTCTTCATTGGGTCTTCTTCAGCAGCCTCACAGTCTCACATCATCAACATATAATGGGGTGTATAAAGATTGTTTTCCTGAAGTATCGTTCTAAAGTGAAACTTGGAACCTAAGCTGGAGCAAGAACCCAAACTACCCAGCAGGTAATTAAAGGTCAAAGGATGGAATGCTTATCTTAGGTGACACTACACCATTCCCAGTAGAGTTGCCAGGCAGCTGATGGCTCATATTTCAGAGTAGAGCAGTGCTCCATTGGTTTTTCAGTGGCTGATTCCACCCCTCCCCGCTCCAAGTAGATCATTGGAACTTACTTGTAAGGCATCTCGGAATGGAGTGAACTGAGTAACCTTTTGGTGAGTTCACTTACTGTTGTTTGCATCCATCTGGGATACCTTAACTCACATCATCCCCTGGAAATCCCCCATGGAACACCTCTCTCTACTCCCCCGCACCCCGCCCCGCCAGGGTGGTGCCAGCTGTTCTTCAAGGAAAGGGGGAGGTTCAAGATGAACAAGGCTCTTTAAAAACACTGGGCTGACGGTGTGATCACCACTCAAAAGCTAACAGAACAGCTGCAAAATATGATAAAAATCACTTGAAAAGTTCATTGATTTTGCAGCAAAACTGCCAGTACTTCACTGTATAATAATTGTTCCCTCACGCTCTCAAATCTTGTACTTGAGCGACAAGGGCGTGTGGGTCAGGGCAGCATTCAGCAAACAGGCTGGGGAAGACAATGGCGCCAGGCTGGAGAGACACTTTAATCATGAGCTAATTTACAAACCAAAGCAAAACAAAGTCGGGTTTTGTCCAAGATTATTAGAAGATGTTAATTCTGCGCTTAAATTATTTCTCCCATTCCTCTCCCAGAGCTCATAACTAGAGGGAGGGAAAAAAGGAACATCAACCCAATCTCACCTCCCCCCCCTTTCTTATCTTCCTAATTAAATTTTGGGACTTGGCATACATGGTTGGGTGGATTACTTTTCCCCCCTTTCTTCTTTTCTCTCTGAGGACAATTTCTTGCTATACAAATTCTTATTGCTTCTTGGTTGGAGTTTCTAACACCTAGATGAAAGGGCTGTTAGTTCTCTGACATACATTTTTTTTCTGGGCGTGTGGAAATAACAAAGGATGTTGGTGCAGACTTAGTTCCTCTAGAATCGTCAGGCAACTCGTCTCTGCAGGTGCTCAGTACTGGTACTGACCAGCACTGTTCTCTGTTCTCCTCCCTCTCAAGGCAGGGACCTCCTCCATAGCAGGCTCTGTCCTGACCTATCTTACTGCCCCCCTCTCTTTCCAGGCTGGCCAGATCCCATGCCCAGGATTTAAAGTACACTAGCAAAAAAACCCCATACTATATCCTCAATTATCTGCATGAGTGAAGGGCTAATCCAATATTCATTTCTACTTGGCTTTGGAATGCCTTTTGTGATTTGTATAGGAAAGATTTACCTGGCTGTTTCCACTTTGCTTGGGTGAATATCATTAGCATTTTCAATATGCCCACAGATTGTTAGTGAGGATAGAACCCCACTAACACTCTGGAGTGGGGGGAAAGTCAATTATTCGAGAAGTAGAATCTGGCAATAATGATTCACATATAGTGTGCGAGTAGGCTGTTTTTGAGATCACATTTCATAGCTTATTATGCTCACATATTCAAGCATCTTGGTCTCTCATAGAGTACTTTGACTTATTTCTATTCTTGATGACAAAGAAGTGATTTATGAGAGGATTAATTTATTCAATAGTTATTAATTATATAATACATGTTGGTTCTTTGTCAGGAGTCAGAGTGGTGCAAATAGTTAATAATTGCCTGACTACTAGCTGAAAGGTTGGCATTTCAAATCCATCCAGAAGCATCTCAGAAGAAAGCCCAGGTGATTAATTCTAAAAACTCAAAACCCTGTGATCTACAGTCCTACCATGGAACTCAGGTCCACTATCAGTTGGAATCTATTCCATGGCATATGGATTCGTTTCTTTGGTAGGTGCTATGTGAGGGTTGAAGAACACATCTTTACTCTTGTTTTTATGCTTGAGTCTATTGTGGCCATTGTGTCAGTCCATCTCATTGAGTGTTTTCCTAGTTTTCATTGACCTTGTATTTTATCAAATTTAATGTCCATTTCTATCAATTGGTCTCTTCTGCTGACATGTCCAAAGTAGGATATCACCTTATACTAGTAATGGCAGCCCAATTAAACAAGAAGAGCAGAGCAGAAAGCAAGAAGTGCTTGAGAGGGTCCAGAGAACTTGGAACTATCAAATACTGCTGGTGGGACAATAAATATGTACAATATTGTAAAAAGAGACATGGCCCTACTTAAAGCAACTGGGAATGAAAATCCCATACAATCCAGCAATACCTCTGCTAAAAGACATAATAGGAATAGACATACACTCTGCCTCGCTCATGGAAGTACTGTTCAAAATAAAAGACACTTGGAAATTCCCCAAGTCTATCAGTAGAACAATAGATAAAGAAATGTTAATACATGCACACAATAGAATGCAATGTTTAAAAAACATTGATGAAAGTATGAAGCATTTCACAATATGAATGGATCTAGAGATTAAATGGAGCAAAGCCAGTCAATTACAAACTGAAAATATTGTTTAAGACCATTACTATAGGGAAAAATAACAAGATATAGGCAGGCATAAATTCTTAGGTCACAAAATCATTAAACTGGTGTCCAAACAGTCCAATAGTGTGTCCAATGCTTATTATTCCTTTACCACTCTTTCATTTGTACATCTTAAAAGCCACTTCTTCAGAGGAGTCCTTACCTTAGCTGGGGTCAGTTGTTTGTTTTATTTTTTTTTAATTTAGAGGAGAGAGGGACAGGATCAAATAATTCCTACCATCTAGCATTGTCTCATGGTAATCTCAAATTAATACACTTTCCTATAATGATGACTAATGAATTTCAGTGGGGATTCATGACCAGAGGAGAGGGGGGAGGTGCTCTGTCTGCCCCTGAGAAGGTGATCTCACTTTTGTTGGTGGGTGAACTAAGGAGGGGCTGCCTGCCATTGGGGAAACTGCTTAATATTGCTTATATAAACTCCCATTGGGATAATCCACCCAGTTTTATGTTGCTTATCATGCTTTTTATTTTATTTGGAGTTTCCTTCCATCCCTGTGTCCCTGGCTGCATGTTATAGGCTACCCGAGTCTTAGATTTTATCTTTTCCAGTTGTATAGTATTATTCATAAACTACATAAGGGACTGAACTTTACTTTAAGCACACGAGTTCCAGATTAAAGGAATTGAAATACTCTTTTGGACTTAAAATCCAAACACCTTAGTGTGAGAAGAAGCAGGGGACTGTTATTCCGTGGCATTAGATTTGGAAGTCAGAGGACTTGGGTTCAAATCTTTTGGTTTTGAAGTTGCCCAATAATTGCTTACTTAAGAGTACCATATACCTACTTTCATACTTCCCTTTGCTTTTTTTGACAAGTCTTAGTCCTGCAGACATTGTTTTGCCTTATTATGATTGAATCTTTTGGCCTTGTGTCTAAACATCATTGCATTCTTAAAGTGTTCAGTTACTTACGGTTTTAACCTGTATAAGTAAACATCTCATGTATTTTAGTCTAAAAGATTTTCTATATATGTATATTTCACTTTTTCAATGGTACTTTCAAATCTGTACCACTGACTAGGTTAATGATACTATTATTAGAATTACCAAATGTCTCATAGAGTTAAAGTTTTTCTCACCAAGCTGATAATGTCACCTCTAAAGTGGACTGGAATGTATGTAAGCTTTAACTATGAATGGATCTTAAACTTGCACTTAATTGTAAGTCCTCATTGAAGAACAATTACTTCTTATAATACAGTCCTACTCAATACTAGCCCTCATTGTTGGAATGGAAATGGAAATCTTTCAGAAAGCTGATGAAGCATTAGAAGCACTCACTGGTCTATGCCAGAAAACTTGGAAGACAGCTACTTGGTCAATTGATTGGAAAAGATTCATAGTTTTACCCATTCCAAAGAAAGGTGACCCAACAGAATGCTCTAATTCTAGAACAATATAATTGATATCACATGCAAATAGAGTTTTCCTGAACATCACCCAACAACAGTTTCAGCATTTCATTGACAGGGAATTGCCATAGGTTCAGGGTAGATTCAGAAAGGATGTGGAACAAGGGTTATCATTGATGATGACAGACAGATCTTGGTGAAAGATGCTTACATGGGTTTTCTTGAGATGCTAAGGCATTAGATGATGTGAATCATAAAACATTGTGGATAGTCTTTGAAAAATGAGAATTTCAGAACACTTCACTGTGTTCCTGCAGAACTTGTACATTAATCAAGATGCAGTTGTGCACACAGAGCAAAGGCATACTACATGGTTTAAGATCAGGAAAGGTTTGTGTCAGGGTTGTATCCTTTCACCATACTTATTTAATCTAGATGCTCAGTAACTCATCAGAGAAGTTGGATTATATAAAGGAGAATGCAGCACGAGGATCAGAGGAAATTTTATTAAAAATCTTCCATATGTAGATGGTACAAATTTTCTTACTGAAAAACAGGAGAGGAGGACTTGAAGCACTTGATGATGAAGACCAAGAATTGCAGCTTTCTCTTTACAACTCAATGTAAAGAAGACCAAAGTCTTCACTACTTGACCAGTACCAGTAGGTAATATCATGATAAATGAAGAAAAGGTTGAAGCTTTCAAAGATTTTGTTTTGCTTGGGTCCACAATCTGTGCTCAGGGAAGCACTGCACAGGACCTCTTTAGGGTATTTAAAAGGCAGCATATTACTTTGGAGAACTAAGTTGAGTCTAACCTGAGCTATGGCATTCTCCATTGCATCATATGCATGTGAAAGTTGGACAATGAATAAGGAAGCCTGAAAAAGAATTCATACAGTTGATTTGGTTTGCTGGAGAGCAATATTGAAAGTACCATGGACTGCTAAAAGAACAAATTGATTTGTCTTGGGAGAAGTATGGCCACAGTGTTTCTTAAGGTGAGGAGAACAAGACTTAGCTTGCATGCTTTGCATATGTTGTCAGGAGGAACCAGAATCAGTCCAAGTAGAAGGACATCATGTTTGGTAGAGTAGATGGGCAGAGAAAAAGAGGAAAGCTTTGTACGAGAAGGTTTGACACAATGGCTACAATGGACCCAGGCATCGGAACAGTTGTGAGGTCAGGCCAGGACTCGGCTGTGTTTCATTCTGTTATGCACAGGGTAACTATGGATCTGAACCAAACAGGCAGGATCTAACAATCGTAGCAATTAGAGGACTAAGTATCTGAAAGGAATCCAATACACAGACTGAGGGCAGAGAGGGGAGATTGGTGATGAGGAAGGTGCTACGGTCTGGGAGATGGCCATGTGAAGATTCATGAAGACTTTTATAGAAATTATGAGGATCTTGTTTTATTCCAACAACTTTGGCGGAAGCACTGAAGAAAATACTTGTCGATGTTCTGAGCTAGCTGGAAATTTGTTGCTCCATCAAAGGGCAATTGTAAAAAGCTAAACAAAATCAATAGTTTGACATTTCTATTTAAAGGATAAGAAGACACTGGTTTTCCATTCATAAAATGGCATGTCACTTTGTGTTCAAAATAAGGAATTATTTTTCTTTCCTAATGCATTTCTGACTTTAAAAATCATTCTGAGGGGGAGGCAGGGCAAAATCATTCTATTGTGGGCTCTTATAACTCTTATCATAATCCATATATATACATCCATTGTGTCAAGCAAATTTGTACATTTGTTGTCATCATTGTTTTCAATTTTCTTTCTCCTTGAGCCCTTGGTATCGCTTCTCATTTTGCGCCCTCCTTCCCCATCCTCCCTCTCTCATGAACGCTTGATAATTTATAAATTATTATTATTTTTATGTCTTACATGAATCAATGTCTCCCTTCACCCACTTTTCTGTTGTCCATATCCCTGAAGGGGGCTATGTTTGGTTCCCCCTTTCTCTCCACCACCCTCCCCTTACACTCCTGGTATCATTTCTCTCAATATTGGTCCTGAGGGGTTTATTTCTCCTCGATTCCCTGTCTTTCCCGCTCTTATATGTACCTGTGTATGCTTTCTTCCAGCCTCCCACTACATAAAGGTCCCAGAAGCCTCCTGGTCTAGCTGGGTGGGCGGAGGCAGCTTAAACCTGTGAATTCATGCATTTTTTTTTCATTTACAAATATACAGTGGGAAATTAGTGATTTAAATGTCTTTGTTTACTAAACATTTCTCCAGAGCAGTTGCAAACCTGCAAACAATGACTTAGGTTTAGTACCATGAGAATATAGCTAAGGATCACGCAACAATTGTTTTAGAAAATAACCTTCCTTTGTAACATAGTAACTCATCCACTCTTCTTAACTTCCTTGTCCTCCCCAAATTGACCTATTTTATATTTAGAATCATCACAAAGTTTCTTAAGGTAGGTTTAGATCTCTTTTTAATGTAAAGGAGTTTGTCAATATATACATCTGGGTGACATGTATTTCATCATTAGGTCTTCTTCTTTTTTTTTTTATTAGGTCTTCTAAGATGTAAGATATTCCAAGGGGAATTTGGGTTAGGATTTAGGGACAATTTCCTAACAGATGGAGGTAGTGGAATATTTTCCTTTAAAATATTAGCAATAGTTATTATTATTATTTTTAATGAGGGAGGATGTTCTCCTATATTTCTGAGTTAAATGTGGAGAAGAGTTAAATGACTTCTCAAGGTCTGATTCCGCCTAAAGATTCCTTGATGCAATTGCTCTGTCTGTTTTTGGTTCAAGGCTACGCCTGCTGGAGCCCTGAGCCTCAAGTGAGAAACTCCCGGCTCTGCCCCACCCTCGGCTGCCCAGGACCTTGTGCCAGCTGGCTGACCTGTGCTTCCTGGGGACTCCAAAGTACCGAATGGCTCCTCTCATTAGCTTCCAGGGAAGACCCAGCAGCATGTAAAGCTGATGAACCCTGTCCAGGGACCTCCTGCCTCCCTTCGTTAACTTATCAGGGGCTTCTCCGCATTCTCTTTCACTGAGCAGAGATACTGTCTGCCTTTCCCCTTGTCCTGTTTGCACTTCCCTGATTATGCTGGGTTCCCTGGGCCAGTCGGTGTTGCAACCATCTTGTCTTGTCTGTGTTCACTCTAAATATGGGTTCCCTGCATTGGCTAGGCTAAATAAATTTCAGCCAAACCCTCTGCTATCGAGTGGATTAGGACTTCTGATGGCCCTGTAGGGTAGGGTAGAACCACGTTTCTGGGTTTTCTAGACTGTAAATCATCCCTGGCGTAGACAGTCTCATCTTTCTGCCCTGAAGCAGCTAGTGGTTTCAAACTGCAGGCCTTGCACATGCACTATGCCACAAGGGCTCCCATTTAATCTCTTCTTGAATATAAAGTGAACAAGGTAAATTAAGAAACATGATATGGGAATAGAAGGATTTTAATTTAATTTAATATCAGTGTGTCTATTGCCCAGTAATATTTGGATCAAAAACTTTTTTGTTGACTATATATACATATATCTATTCTCTCTTTTTCTTTTATTACGTATATTTTTATGCAAGAGACTCTTCAGATATTTTTCTTTTTAATGATTTTATTGGGGGCTCTCACAGCTCTGACAACATTCGGTGCATCATTTGTATCAAGCACACTTGTACGCATGTTGCCATCCTTATTTCCAAATATTTTCTAATTGAGTCCTTGGTATACGCTCCCCTTTCCCCCTGCTTTAAAAAAATAAATCTTTTTACTGGGGGCTCATTCAACTCCCATCATGATCAAAACACACGTCAATTGTATGCAGACCACATTTGCACACTTGTTGCCATCATCACTCCCAAAACAGCCTCCCTCCACTCAGGCCCCCAGTACCAGCTGCCCATACTTCCCCTCCCTCCCCAACCCCTTCCCCCATCAACCCTTAATGATTTGCAAATTGTTATTACTTTTCCATATTGCACAGTGGCCAATGTATCCCTTCACTCACTTCCCCGTTGTCTGGACTACAGATTTTTTAAAAAGTCATTTTATTGGGGACTTCTTCAACGCTTATCACAATCCATACCTCTTTTGAATCAGGCATGTTTGTACATATGTTGCCCTCATTCTTTTCTAGACATTTTCTTTCTATTGAGCCCCTAGTGTCAGCTCTTTAAACCCTCCCCCACACCCTCATAACCCCCCAATAGATTGTACACGGTCATTATTTTCATCTCTCACACCGACCGCTGCCTTCCTTCCCCCATATTTTCTGTTGTTCTTCCTCCTGTAGAGAGATGTATGGTGATGTGTTGATATTGCAGTCTGTTCCCCCTTTTACCCTCCTCTCCCCTCCCTTTCTTTTATTTGGGGGGGCATCACTGCCCTCTGGTGGTCGTGGGAGCTACCCAGTGCTGCTCCTGAGAGCCACCGCTGGATTTGAACCGCCAAGCTCACAGGCCGCAGTCCCGCACTCACCCTCCCCTCCCTTTTTGGTATCACTATTCCCACTCCTGTCCCTGGATTCTGTGTGTTGTTAGCTCCCATCCCTTTCTATACTTGTGTACGTGTTCCCGTCTGGTCTGAATTCAGAAGCAGCACTGGGGTCACAGTTGTGGCGGGCGTGGGGGGGAGCCTCAAGGACCCAGAGGGATATGTTTGTTTCATTGCTGCTTTACTGGTTCCTGGTGACTCAGCCCTTCCCCGTGGCCCCTCTGTGGGGAGATTGTTGTGTGCTGACATGACATTGGCTCCCTGCTTACAGTGGTCCTGCCTGACACAGTGAAACAAAACACTGTGTGGTCTGTCCCGGTGGTTGGCTGCACTGCTGCGATCCACAGGATTTTCACTGACTGAGTTTTAGAAGCAGATTGCCAGGCCCTTCTCCCTAGTTTGACTCAGTCTGGAATCTCTATTGATACCTGTTCAGCATTACGGCAGAACACAAACTCCTGTGATAGCCGTGGGTTCCCTCTGATAGCACATAATTCCCAAGGTGCCATCCTGCCTTTTCCCACTGCCTTCTCACCATGACACTGAAGTCACACCTTAGATCATAGGTTTCCAAACTTCCTATTGCCTTCTAGTCAGAGAAAAATTGCCCCACTGGTAATTAAAAAGTTTTGTAATCCAGGAGAAATTATAGGCAGCCACTTTTACAGCTTCTGAACATACAGAATTAAAAGATAATAGAATGATCCACAAACTTTCTGAAGTGTATATCTACTACAAAAATTTTAATAGTGTAATCATTTTAGTATGTACAATTTAGTAACATTGATTATAGTTATATGAACAGTCATTACTACTATCCTTTTCCAAATAATTCCATATAAACAGAAACTAATAAGTGATTCCCTTCTCTCTTTTTATCAGGAAAAGAAATATTTGACTTTTCAAATATTTGGATGGTCAGGGACTGGCAATGAGTCTTGGGATAGGAGGGAGATTACCCAAAACTGGGTGAAAAGACTGGGATGAATTTCTTCATTCTCTTTTTAAAATTCATTATTGTAGATTAGGTGTAGGGTTTACATTTCAGACCATCAACAGTTCAAAACACTTATAAACTCCCATACCTGTCATAAGCTCCCATCTCTGTATTCTATCCCCCCTCCTTCCCCTAGATCTCAGCTCTGTCATGGACTTCCATCCTCCTTCCTGCTCAAGTGTACATGTGTCACCCTGGGAGTCCCTTCGCTTATCTTCCTGCCTTCCCCCTCCCTCCACTGGAACCCTCCAAATAACAAATCTTCAACTATAACACATAATCTAGGATAAAAATGTAAGCTTCTGCTTTTGTAGGTTGTGGAAGTATGGAATTGAAAGATAATGGAATTTTCCATAAACCCTGGGTTTCCAGTCTTTGTTTGGGTGTTGATCCTCATATTATGGTCTCGTGCAATATCTGACCTTTGGCGGCTGACTGACTTTGCTCAACATAAGGTACACTTTTCTTCTTCACTCTCATCCACGTCCTTTCCCAATTGAGTTCTGAATCACTTCTCACATACCGACTCAGAGACAGTTATTATGAAATCTTTTAAAAAGAGTTTTTGTTTATTTTCCTTTGGGATGTTGCATAAAATAAAGAGGAATGATCAGATTATCATAAAGTTACAGTTTTAGATGTATTAAATATTTATTGTAAAGTTACTTATTGGTGGAATTTTGGTAACTAGAGGAGTATCCAATGAGTGAGGCTCTGTATCTTTTTGGGAAACTCATTGCTGGTGGCTACATACGGAACAGCTCCCAGAGGGAGCTGAGCTGTAGAGAAAGTGTTTTCAGTATCACCAGGGGTGTGGGCTCATCAGTCCTGGTTCGGTCAATGGTGCCCTTACGCTGGAGATGGTGTTTGAGCTTGTGTCTGAGGAATGGCAAAGAAAACAAGCAAGGAGTTAAAACTCTCTATCCTGCTTCTGGTTGCACATGTCTGATGCTTCTTCGGGTGGAGAAATAAAAGGAAGTTAAAGCCATAGTTTGCTTTGTAAGATGTCCTTGGAATCAGCTCTGGCTGAGGCCAGGTGTCACTCATGCCTCTTTGAAACTAGCAACACGGTCGCCCCTGGTTCATTGTCTTGGCCTCCTTCCTCCTGAGATTTTGTGGTCAAATAAGAGTGGAAGAAGGGGACTGATGAAGGGGCCCTCATTTTCTCTGCCAGGCAGGGTCATTGATCATTGGAGAAGATGCCCAGGCAGCCATGAAAAGAACTGACCACAGGGACAGGCTGGAGGAAACCTGTCAATAAATTTAATAAGATGCAACCCCACAGGCCTTAAGGAATTGAGTCAGAGCTTATCTCTTGTAGACCTTTTTATTTATTTGTTTATTTTTCTTTTACACCTTTTTAATAAAAATTATTCGTTTTGTTTTTGTGTGTCAGTGGAGTGAACTGTCAGATTGGTAGCAGAACCGGTGGCCTTTAAGGAAATGGTTTCTCCCAGAATCTGCTGATTACATGATAGGAGAAGAACGGGGAGCTAGTCAGAGTTCATGGAAGAGCAGGTGGGAAGCATCAAAACAACAGATCTCAGTTAAGTGGGAATGCCAATGACCAACTGAGGGTTCAACCACCACGGCAGACCAGTGTTCACCTCAGAAGAGAATGCCATCCAACAATTCCCCTTCTCAGCATGATGCCATAGCCTTTATAGAAAATGAATGTTGTATCTGAATTCCCAAGTGAAAAGGAAAAATTCCAGGCACTTGAATTCCCAAACACAAAAATGCTTAGATGAAATGACCTAGAATAATGTATTAGCAAATTGTGTTCTTTGAAGCAATACACCAACATGTGCAAAGGTCCAGCTGTAAAAGGAATCCAAGAGTGTGGCCAAGCTAGATTTGGTTGAGCACAGGGAACTGGTCCTAGGCGGTAGTGGAATTGGTTCCCTTCACTGGTGGTTTCCTATCAAAGACATTCCATTTTCCCATTTCCAGCTACCCAAGTTCTCTGTCTCCTTGGCTTGTAGGGTCACAGGAAAGGAGACCCCCTTAATGTAACTTGATGAACAGAGACTCCTGGTGTCTTCTTTAGCATTCACTTTTCTAAGGTTTAGATTTAATCCCCTCCCATAATTAACATATCAAGGCCATATTATTATTATTATTATTATTATTAAATTGCTTTCTGTTTAGAATGGCTCTATGCCTTTATAATGCCATCATATATGAACAATTATGAAGAAAGAGAACACAATATTTCAAGATCTCAAACTAAGTACCTTGCTGTCCTAACAGGCAAAAGTCCTTTTGCACAACAAATTATACATGGCAAATTGGTTCCATTTCAGAGTACTTTGAAAGTCTTTCCCTTCTGTTATGTTTCCCACTCATTTGTGTATGGGGTGTAATGTTAACTCTTGATCATAGGCACTAAATGAGGGGAATTGTGTCGGGAGTGATAGGAAATGGCAGGTAATCCAAAAGGCAGTTTTATTTGGCTTTGGAATATACATCCATCTTTACCTTTGAATATGGGAATGTTTGACATTCCAAATTTTTATTTAGAACCAAATTAGAAAGCCAGACTGGGAAGACTTCATGCCACTAGAACTAAGAGGCTATGCCCAATTACTAGCCCTGCCAACCCCAATTATTTCCACCTTGCAAGTCACTTCAAGCTGTGGAAAAACATGAAGGGCTCTCAGTCTCATTCATATTTTCTTCTCTGCCAAACCTTTGCTGAAGAAGAGAAGGAGTTAAATACATCAGTTTTTTCAACAGGCTTCCTGAAGTGAGCAGAAAGAGTTATCACCAGAACTGTCATTAATTTGAATTCTACAATTAATCTATAAAGAACATTTGTCTGAGCTCCCAAATGAGCAACTCCCTAAATACAGAAGGTCATCCAATCCAAATACACAAAGTTTGTTATGCACCAATCTGATTGTGTTAGTGGATTAAAAAGCAGACAGGCAAAAATCTTAGTGTGTCCATATAGGGACTCCTCTTCTTGGCACTAGGATCAACCCCTGTGTTTTTGGCTAGTTGAGGGCTAGGAAGAAGGCCTCTTCCTCTGGGAAGCACTATCTAGGTAGATAAGTGGGGGCAGGAAAGGGTGCATCTCTGTAGTAGCCAAGGTTCTTGGTGCAGACTCAGCTGCATCTCACTAGGATCAGTCCCAATCTACAATCCAGGGTTGGTCATGTTGGATGAGACATTCATGTTTACTGTATGGATGCTTGTGCTGTAGAGTTTACTGTTGTACACAGCTTGTTCTCTATCTGTTAAGGACAACCCCCCTCAAAAAATCAACAGCATCATTGCACAATTCTTGATGATAATAAATTTGAATTATCAGATTTCTTACCAAGAAGAGGTTGCCTATCTCTCTGTGGTCAACTGCTCCTCTTTACCCCTTGTACACTGTGTGGAAGCCAGGTCCCATCTTCTTTTGTTTTCTTAAACATACCAGGTCCTTTTGAATTAGTGCCTTTGCACACTTAGTTCTTACTGCCTTTGCCTGGAGTTCACTCTTCATATGGTCTCTCCTGCTTCTCCTTGAAGTTTAAATATCTCCTCCTCAGAGAGATCATCCCTAGGTTCCCTCCCTAAAATTTACCACCTGTGGTGGTTGCCTGTTTTGACACCCCTTTCCCCTCCAAAATTAAAAAAAATCATCTTATTGGGGGCTCTTATAGCTCTTATAATGATCCATACATCAATTGTATCAAGAACATTTGCACAAATGTTGCCATCATAATTTTAAGAACATTTTTATTCTGCTTGAACCCTCAATATTAGTTCCTTCCCCCCTTTCTTTTCCACCTTCCACCCTTCATGGACCTTTGATAAATTATAATTATTTTCATATCATACACCATCCGATGTCTCCCTTCACCTACTTTTCTGTTGTCTATCCCTGTGAGGTGGTGGTGGTTATATGTTGAGCATTGCGATCTGTTCCCCCTTTCTCCCACCTACCCCCTTCCGTCTCCTCTCATGGTATCACTACTCTCATTATTGTTCCTGAGAGGTGTCTCTGTCTGGATTCCATGTGTTGAGAGCTCTTATCTGTAACAGTGTACAAGCTCTAATATAGCTGGACTTGTAAGGTAGAGCTGAGGTCATGGTAGTGGGGGCCAGAAAGAGAGCGTTAAAAACTAGAGGAGAAACTAGAGGGAGGGTGAGGTAGGGAGGGCAAAAATGGGAAACATATCAAGAAGAAAGAAAATGGTTTGAAAATTATGATGGCAACAAATGTACAAATGTGCTTGACACAATGGATGAATGTATGGATTGTGATAAGAGTAGTACAAACCCCCACTAAGATAATTAAAACACAAAAATAAAATCTAGAGGAATGTTGTCTGATTCATCAGTGCTATGCTATATCCTGGCTGGCTTGTATCTCCCTTTGACCTAACTGTGAGGATGTGTCCAATTGTCTGCAGATGAGCTTTGAGTCTCCACTCTGCCCCAGTCATTCACATCAATATGACTGTTTGTTTTAGGTCTTCTGATGCCTGATCTATGATTCTATTGATATAGTGGGATCACACAGGCTACTGTGCTTCTTCTATGTGGACGTTGTTGCTTCCCTGCTAGATGACTACTTGTTTAATTTCAAATCTTTAAGGTCCTAGACGTTATATCTTATAAAAGACAGGCACCATCAGCTTTCTTCTCCACATTTGCTTATCTATCCATTTTGTTTTCAGCAATTGTGTCAGGAAGGTAAGCATCACACAATGCCAGGTCATGCGAACAAAGTGTTCTTGTACTGAGGGAGGACTTGAGTAAAAGCCCAAGGTTCATCTTCTACATTCATACTTAACATTTACATAGATATACATAGACCTATTTCCTATCATTAAATATTAATCTTTTACATATATCTATATTTATACCTTTATACATATCTTTTGCCTCTGAGTTCTTTCCTTTATTTCTTTTTACTTTCTTCCTGTCCCACTATCATGTTTGATCTTCATTTAGTTCCTCTTGGCTACATTGCATCCCACCAGGAATTCTATACCTTCTTTGCCATCAATTATATATTTCTTGTTGTTTCCTTGTCCCTAGGTTTGTTGGCTCCCCTTTCTTCTTCCCCCACCTCTCCCTATGTCCTGTGCCCCCCGAACTGTTGGTCCCATTGTTTTTTTTTCATCAGGATTGATTATCTTGACTATCTCATATAGATAGGCATGAAGGAAGAGGAGGAAAAGGAGGAGGAGGAGACAGAGAATGAGGAAGGAAGAAGCGGAGGAGGAAAGGGGACTATAAATAGTTCCAGGTCTGTCTGCTTACCCATATGACTGTTTTCCAATGGCGTCTGATAGGGTGCCAAGCCCTGCCCTCCATGTTGGAAGTCTCCTCATTTTGCGTTGGTTTGCTTGTTCGTTGCCTTTGTCCTGTAATAGGAGTTGTGGTGGTACAGTGGCTTCTCACCTCTCGGCTCACAGTCGGAAACCACTTGCTGCTCTGCGGGAGAAAGATGAAGCTTTCTACTCCAGTAAAGATTTACCCAGTTCTGGAAACCCACAGGGGAAGTTTTAACCCACCCTCTCAAATTGCTGTGAGTCAGTATTTGACTCAATGACAGTGAGCCTTTACTGGAACGTAAGTGTCATGAAGGCAAGTGTCCTGTTCGATGTTTTATCTCTTTCTAGCATGGAAGCTGCCTCATGGAGCTGTGGGGTGCATCCATCAAACATGAATAGGACTTGATGGGAAAAAGCTCACAGTTTTGTGCTGACTGGTAGCAAACTGAAAACGGTAATTACTGTCGGCTAATTCGAAAGTCAATGACAGCTTTAACACTTTTGTTAGTAGCATGAGTCATACAAAAGCCACCACAGTCTTGTTTTGAGGGGATACCAAAAAGTTTATGCAAAATGAAATGAAGGGAATCTTTTTCATGAATTTTTGAAGTCTCCTTGTATTCCATCTTCTCCCCACGATAAAATATTCGGAAGCAAGTGACAGAGAGCACATCAGGGCCAACACTAGTGTGAGGCAAGAAAAGCACCCAGGGAGCAATACTGTCGGAGGCTCAGGTGCTGAGCCTGGACTTGCACGGTCTGAGCACAGGGCCTGTTTCAATGCCCTTCCCCAGGTGCCTGCAGGGTCTTTCTCTAGTCTGAGCCCCGCAGCATCCGTTTCATCAGAAGATACTTCAGTATACATGGCTATAAGATAAAAGTGATTTGATTAAAACCCCCCAGCTATATCTTCATTGTCAAACTTTAAAGTATCAAGTCCTTAATATCATTAAATATCCAATCTATGTCCAAGTTTGCCTGACATTTTCTTTTATCCCAGCAAAGCTTTACATTCTTAAAGAAATCACTTTATTGGGGGATCATAAATCACTTATCACAATACATACACACATATACTGTGCCAATCACCTTCACATGCCTGCTGCCATCATTCTCCAACTATCCACTTTTCCACTTGTGCCCCGATATCAGCTTTTCATCCTTTCCTCTCCTTCCCCACTCCTCCCACCCCTGACATTTTCTATAAAGTTTCAGAAGAAAAAAAAAGTTTAAGGAGACAGGTTTGTTTGAAGAAGGATCCAAACAAGGTCTATGCTTAACACTTCATCAAAATGGCCCCAAGTCTCTTTTAACCTACTGGGTCCTCCTTTTTATTTTATTTTATTTTTTGCTTTTGCTTTTTGTTATTTATTTTAATTTGTTTTATTTTTATTTTTAGTTAATACATATATCATATCATTCAATAGTTCAATCACAACAACCCCTATTGTACAATTGCTACCACAATCAGTTTCCAAACATTCTTTTCCTCCCTTTGTAGTTGTTGTTGTTTTTGTTTTTCTTTGCAACTTATGGTTTTGAGGGAATGGGAAGTAATTTGTTCTGTGAAGTTTTCCACATTATTGATTTGATGATGGGTGCACTGGGTGGTAACATTGAACGTTATTTCACATCTAGTATATCCTGAAAGCTAGTAATTAAATCTAGCAGATTGACCAGATTCAATGATTTCACAGGAGTGCTTCATAGATGCTAGCTTCTATGGTATCTCCACCCAGATGCACATAATATCTGGATGACTTTCTTTCTTTGATGTTAGTAACTATTGAAGATCTTTTTCTAGAGTCATTGTATCATAAGGTTATAAAAAGCTATACTTAAATGTTATTATTCTTCCTTTATTTATTGGGCATAATACTTTTATAAAGAGCAAGTTTCCTTATCAACTATTCGTTTATTTTGTGAGGGAAAGGGCTTCTAAAGGTTCATGAAAATGAAATAAAAGATAATGGTATTTCCTACAAACTTTTTGAAACCTCTTCAGGCAGATAAATACTTCATTCTTTAATTTTAAAAATTAATTTTCAGAATAGTGAGATGATTTTATTTTATTCTCCAAGTTGGTCAATGAGTGTCTGTCACAGAAAGAGAGAGAGAGAGAGAGAGAGAGAGAGAGAGAGAGAGAGAGAGAAAGTGCTATTAGGAACTTGTGGGCTTATATATATTGATTTGTTTCAATATAGTTGTTCCCAATATTATAAGACGTCAAGAAAAAGCATTCAGACTAAAAGAAACATATTTTATTATTGCCAAAGGTGAAAGGGAAAGAGAGGAAGTCAAGGAGTAGACTACAAACAGTGTTAACTTGGGTGAAGGGGGAGACGATATCCAACCAGTGGGAGGGTGGTAAAACGTGATAGAAGCAGGGCAAGACACTGGGTGGCTTACAAGACATTGGGAGATTAGAGGCAACAGAGGAAAATACTGTCATATATATAATCCTACAATCTTGATGATTTATGAGTAGAAACTTAAAAACACATGCAGTTTGAATAGATGTGGGAGAGAGAATGGTAGTAAAGTCATGAATAAGTACATATATATATTTGACAAACCATCGTTATGTATGTGTATTTATCTTTGTTGCAAATATATACATAATGGAGTATACAAAAAGCAAAATTATGAGTAATGCCTAGACATAACCAAACACCTTGAAGAGTTGAGTTTGGGGGTCTCGGACCTTAATACAATAGTCTCAGGGGACACCACACTTTATTGGCATGACATAGATAATAAAGACATTGTACAACCCACTTGGGTAAGTGCCACCTGGATCTTAAAAGCTGGTGCGCAGCCCTCCAGGAGGCAGCCATTGGTTTCTCCCCATCAGAGAAAAAGAAGAGGAGTGAGAATCAAAGGACATATTAAAATGATTAGCCATATGGACTAAGGGACCAAGCAAACATCAGTCTCCACAGGCCTGAGACTAGAAAAACTAAGTGATGCCCAGCTATCACTAACCGCTGCTCTGGAAAAGGTCGCATTAGAAGGTCCTGGACAGAATAGAAGAAACATGTGAAACACAACCCCAAATCATCAAAGAGACTGGGTTACTGGTCAGCATGAGATAGGTGGAGCCCCTGTATATGTGGTCCTTAGTCACCAGTTAGGATTGGGATTGAACTCACCCCATGTGGTAGCCTGATCAACCATTTAAATTCAAAATAGCAATATTTACCTTAAGACAAACTTCAGAAGGAAGGAAAGAGGAGAGAAGGAAACTTTTACCTGGAAACATAAGGAGAGAGCAGAATAAATGATGATCCATAGAAGGGGTTGCAATGGATGAGCTGAAACAAAATATGGATGAATTGCAAATGTAAAACTGGTGATTTTTCCCTTTAAACTTTCATATAATTCACAGTAAAAAGTTTTTTAAAATGTAAAGTCGACAAGTTGTCCTATTTTTTGTGGTGGAAACATCTTTCTTTATGCTGACTCCTAAGTCCTTTAACTAAAACCCTAGGCATCTTTAGCAGTTTCCTTCCTGCATTAACAAGATGCTCTCTCCTCATCTTGTGTATTTTCAGCCCCATTTCTAGAATCAAGCATTGTATCAAGGATAACTTGTTAGTGGAAAACACGATCGAAGG
>PVJH01024972.1:0-32280 GCA_004026705.1 Nesogale talazaci | reverse complement strand
TGTCAAGAGTGCCTTTGCCTGAAACACAAAACACATGGAGAAAAGAGGTGGCTGCTACGACCTTAAGTGGAAGTAGTAAAGTAATAATGCTCACTTCCTCTCTGTACTCACTTCCTCTCATTAGCTTTAGAGCATCTGGCAAGTTGTTTCTTTATCCAGGCTTTTCAAGAAGGAGCAGGGCCTGGAGGGGATCAGAATGGCGTCCTTACAGAGGGATATTCAGACTTGACATCAGAAGAAAAGAATACCTTCCCATCCAAACTTTACATTCTCCATTTCATGTTGTAGCATATTTATTAAATGAAGCACAAATAAATTTGAACATTGAGTGAAAACAAGGCACATGGATGAGTTTTTGTGTAGGCATAATACTTCAGAGGAAAATGTTTAGCTCTGCAGTTAGGTCCTCCAAACAGGAAGTAAGCATACTTCCTGACAAAAGGTGCTTCAGAAAGGGCTTACCACATCCACAAGTACAAAGGAGCACTTTCTCTCTGGGAAGATCAAATGCCTGGTGGAAAGAATGCCAAAACAGAACACTGCCTTTGAGAGGCACAAGGCATCAATGACCCACAATGGTTCTTAAAGTAATCACTATTAGAAGAGGCCCTGGGAAGAGGGGGACAGGAGGAAGAGAAAACCAATTGCAATGATCAATGGATAACCCCCTTTCCCGGGGGGATGGACCACAGCAAGATGGGTTACAGCAAGTCAGTGAAAGATATGAAAATAATAATAATTTGTAATTTATTAAGGGATCATGAGGATGGGAAGTGGGAGGAAGAGAAATAAGAGGAGCTGATGTCAAAGACTCAAATAAAAAGTAAATGTTTAGCAAAATAATGATGGCAACATATGGACAAATATGCTTGTTACAGTTGATGTGTGCAATATTAGAAGAGCTGTTAGAGCCCCTAGTAAAATGTTTTAAACAACAACAAGAGGCCCTGGTCTCACAAAGTGTAAGTGCTCAGTAGGTTGGCTTTTTGGACCCACCCTGTGACTGCATTCCAAAGGAAGACCTTATAATCGGTTCCTGTAAAGTTTGCAGTCTTAAAAAAAAACACTCATGGGACAGTTTTGCTGTTTCATATGGGATGTTATGAGAAATGACTTTAAAATATGCAGCAGCCCTTCTAAAAAGGCACCTTTTCATCTCTAGTAAAGAGCAGAATCATTGAAGTGTATCCAGGAAGGACCCTTATGAAGCTTTTCCTAGACACCTAGTTCTTAATGAAGAGGAACTGCAGACTATCATCAGAACCCACAAAATTTCCTTCACAATTTTCAGTAACTGAAGTTCTTTTTGAGGTCTTTAAGTAATCTAGGTTTTAAGTGTGTCTTCCAATTTGTTCAATCTGGTTATCTCTGTCAATGCCATGAGCCCTGGAGATGCCGAGCTTAGAGCATTCATTCAGCTGCTACCCCAAAGAGATAGGTTGTTCAAATCCCCCAGACACGCTTCAGGAGAAAGATAGGGCCATCTGCTTGGAAACTCAATGGGATAATTCTCCTCTGTCCCATAAAGTAAGTAGCTATCAGAATGAAATTGTAACAGGGGTTACCTACATGACAATAGAGTCAGATTCTGAGGATAATTAGAAAGATAGAAGTCTTTCCTAAATTCTATTCTAATGAACTTTATTTCCCTCAGAGTGGGTTGCTTCTAGTATCTTTATGCCTTTATTTTTATTTATGCCTATATTTATAACATGCTTCTAGTACCTTTATGCCTATATTTTTATTTCCACAATGTGAACCACTTCCCTACTAGATTGCTTTCATGTTCATCCACTAACCTGTCTATTATGTCTCTTTTCTTATATATATTGTATGCATATGTATATATAAGTCCTGATGGCATTTCATTTATATATATATATATGGTGGCATAATGGCTACATGATGAGCTGTTACCTGTAAGATCAGCAGTTCAAAACCAACCATTGCTCTGTAGAAGTCAAAGCTTTCTACTCCTACAAAGAATTCATTTCAGAAGCCCACAGAAGCAGTTCTATCTTGTCCTGCAGGATAGCTACAAGTTGTAACCAACTTGGGAAATATGTTTCTAAAATTATATGAAGTTATAATAAAATAAGATCAACACTTACTGTGAAGGGACCGATACATTTATTTCCCTTGGAGAAACACTGCACTTAGGTATACTGTAAAGTTTTAAAGGAGTAAACATGGGAGATTTCAGCTTTCAACTCCTACAGCTAGCAAGCTTGGCGGTTGTTACTTTTGTCCTTGTAATGATAACAAATCAGAACACACTGAAAATTGGTAACTTCTCTCGCACTTATCAAAGAACCGATGGAGCAGGGCGCAGGGCTACCCTCAAACCTGGAGGGTTAGACAAATATAGGGAATTACAGCCAAGAACAGCTTTCCTGAGGCTGAAAAAAAGGGATGGAGCCAGAGTGAGGTGAGTGAGGGAGCTTGTGAGAGAGTCCGGAACCCTCCTGGGTTACTTCTAGGACCAGCACTAGGTTCTCAAAATGAAAGGCCAGGAAAAATCACAACATACCTCCTGTAAGGGCTGGGGGAAAAAAATCACCATTTTGAAATATGTCCAGAGTAAGCTACCTACTAATGGTCTCTTCTCCAGTGAAAAGTCTTTGATATTTTATTGTTGTTAGTTGCAGTGAAGGAATTTTGACTCATCGGCATTATTTCCCTTGTCAGTCTAAGTACAGTTACCCAATTCCAACTGTGTTGTAACCTTCAGAAGGAACCCTAGGGAAGTAGTGGGTTACGTGCCTTTAATTCAAACTCACCAGCTGCTGCTCTCAGGGAGAGATAGCAGGCTTTCTGTTCCTTTAAAGACATTCAGCCTCAGAAACCTACAGAAGCAGTTCTACTCTGTAGAGTCCCTATGAGGCAGAATTGACTGGATGGCTGTGTTTTTGAATTTTCAACTTTAGATTTCAGTTTTGGGGTTCAGCTGAGAAACTCTTGTGAAGGAGGTCATTTCAGCTTTCGTGAAAATGCTGAAAAGGAAGGCTAAAAGGCAAGGGTGTGCACCCAGGGCACGAAAAGTCACGTCTTCCTGCAACAATGAAGGAAGTCAAGTGGGAAGTACATATTAAAAATAGTAATGACTAATTTTACTGCAACCTCAGCTGTCTTCCAAAAGCAATATTAACAGTCAGCCTTTCCTCGTGATCAGGCCTTTTGAAAAAGACACAAAAATGCAAGTTAAGAAAAAAATATCTTGTTGAAGAATTTTGCATCTATGTTCATTAAATATATTGGTCTATAGTTTTCCATTCTTGTGGGATCCCCTCCCTGTTTGGGTATCAAAGTTACACTGGCTTCGTAAAATGAGTTTGGGATTTTTCCATCCTTTTCTATGTTCTGAAAAACTTTATGGAAGATTGGTGCCAGCTCATCCCTGCAAGTTTTGTCGAATTCTCCAGTGGAGCCATCTGGTCCGGGAGCTTTTTTTGTTGGTAGCTTCTTGTTAACATACCGATTTCTTCTCTTGTTATGGGTTCGTTCAGGTTCTTGACCTCTATAAGGGATAGTTTGGGGAGATATTGTTTTTCCAGGTATTTGTCCATGTCTTCCACATTGTCGAACTCATTGGAATGTCATAGTACTTTGTGGTTATCCTTTTAAACACATTAGGGTCTGTTGTGATTGCCGCTGCTTCATTCCTCATCCTGTCTCTTGTTGCTTGTGGTTCCTTTCTTTGGCTAGGTTTGCCAGCGACCTGTCAATTCTGCTGATCCTTTTCAAGGAATCAGCTTTTTGCTGCGCTCATCTTCTGCCTTGTTCTTTTGTCTTCCCGGTGGTGCAACTCTGATCTGATTTTTATTATTTGTTTTCTCTTGCTGTTGGAAGGCTTATTCTGACTCCATTTTAATTGTTGCAGTTTTTGTGAGAGTATATCCATGATAAGTCTCTCTTCTGTTTTCATATATGCTCCTGATACAATCAAGCTATCTCTGATGACTGCTTTTTCCATATCCAAAGCCTTTGATATGCAATATTCTCATTCTCATTAACGTTTAGAAACTTCTTTATCTCCCCTCTTAACTGGTTCAGTACACATTCATGCTGCAGAAGCTCTTTAATCATCCTCCAATTGTTTGTGCTTGTTTTACTGATCGTTCTTTTATTAATCTCCAGCTTTATGGCATGATGATCAGAGAGGGATGTCTGTGTAATCTCTATGTATTTGAATTTACTTAGACTTGACTTGTGTCCCAGCATGTGGTCTATTTTAAAAAATCTGCCATGTGGACTTCAGCAGAATGTATATGTGTATTTTTTGCCTTTGGGTAGAAAGCTCTAAATATATCTATTAGATCTGGTTGCCTAATTGTTCTGTTTAGTTCTATAGTCTTTTTGCTGAGCTTTCTTTCCAAATATATCTCTCTGTGAGAGTAGTGTTTTAATGTCCCCTACTATAATTGTTCAGTCTCTAGCATCTTTTCATGTTCTGATTAGTCTGTTTGACAATTTTGTGGGTCTCTCATTTGATGCATATATGTTTATTATGTTCATGGGTTCCTGGCAAAGTGACTCTTTGAGCATTATAAAGTGCCTTTCCTTATCTCTTTTTTTGGCTTGAACCTTGAGAAGAGTTTAGAGATTAGGATTGCAACTCATGCTTTTTTTGAGTCACCATTCCTGGAAGTGGGCATGGCAGGGAACAGGTTGTGGGGAGGGGCCAGCATCCCACACCACATGGAGACAGGCCAGGAGGGAGTAAAAGAAAGAGAGCCTGCCCAGTTGCCACACTGGCCCAGGATTTCAGAGCACTATGCCCCTGTCGGGAACTGCTGGGTCACAGAGGGGACTGGGCAAACAGGACATGTCACACTGTCTCCCTACTGAAGCAGACAGCATCAGAGGACATTTTGAGGTTCACATGGTGGGGAAACAATGCAGTATGACCCCCCAAAATGGACCGAATCAAGAAGGGAACTCTCCTGGATGGACAGTCGGGAGGAGAGAATGATGGGACCGACGGTTCCTGGGTGACATGGGGGAGGGGGGGGATAAGGGAGCATGGAAAGGCTCAGGGATAGGGGGAACAACAAAGTGGTCTGGAATTGGTGGTGGAGAGGGCGTGGGAGGCCTGGTAGGACTAAGCAAGGGTAATGTAACTGAGAGGAAGTACTGAAACTCAAGTGAAGGCTGGGTATGATCGTGGGACAAGAGGAAGGTAGAAGGAAGTAGAGGAAAGAACTAGAAGGCAAAGGGCACTTGCAGATGTCTAACCATAAGCATGGACATGTGTAACTATAATTATTTATAATAAGGCGGGAACAAATTTAGGTACAATAGGTTTAGGACTAAGGTAGCAGGTGGACCTTGGTTCTCACCCAGGAACACCCTTAATGAAAGAACACTTTGTTCTATGAATCTGGTATTTCATGAAGCTCACTGCTCCAATATGATCACTGAAGTCAATTATATGCATAAGCAAATGTGGTGAAAAAAACTGATGTCACCCAGCTATCAAAGGATATAGTGTCTGGGGTCTTAAAAGCTTCAAGATAAGCAAACAGCCATGTATCTGAGAAGTATCCAAGCCCACATGGAAAAAGCACACCAGCCAGTGTGGCACGAGGTATCGAAAGGATCAGGTCTCAGGTATCAAAGAGGAAAACACCTTATCACTGTGTGCTCACCTCCCTGAGGTAATCGCTGAGGGCTTGGGGCAGGGAGCGGGGGGACATGAGCAAGAGTGGTGAAGAAAGCTGCTGGTGTCCAACTATCAAAAGAGATTGCATCTGGGATCTTAAAGGCTTGAGGGTAAACAAGTGGCCATCTATCTCAGGTCCTCCTGAGATAAGCCCACCATAGAAGAAGCACACCAGCTTGTGCAACCATGAAGTGTTGAAAGAATCAGGTATCGAGCATCAAAGAATAAAAATCATATCATTATGTGCCCTCTCTCCCGATATGATCGCTGAAAACAAATGGATACAGCGGCAAACCGAATGGCAGAAGTTGACGGTTCCCAGCTACCAAAGAATAACATGTCTGGGGTCTTAAAGACTTGAAGGTAAACAAGTGGCTAACTAGCACAGAAGCAGCAAAGCCCACAGGGAAGAAGCACACCAGCCTGTGTGATCACGTGGGGTCAAAGGGAACAGGTATCAAAGAACAAGAATCATATCACTAAAAATGAAGGGGAGAACAGCGTGGGGACTGAAGGCCCACATTTGGGCAATTGGACACTTCCTTACAGAAAAGTCATGGGGAGAAGATGGACCAGTCAGGGTGTAGTGAAGCAGTGATGAAACATAGAACTTTTCTCTAGTTCTTGAAGGCTTCCTCCCTCCAATGCCATGATCCCAATTCTACCATCCAGCTGGACCAGAAGAGGTACACTGGTATAGAGGGGAACTGGAAAAATGGGGAAACCAGGATAGATAAACCCCTCAGACCAATAGTGAGAGTGGAGTTACCAGATGGGTGGAGAGATGTTGGAGCAGAGAGGGGGAACCAAGTACAAAGATCTACAAATAACCTATATGGAGGACAGACAGCAGAGGAGTGGGCAAGGAGAGATGTGAGACAGTATAAGATGTGACAAAATGATAATAATTTTTAAAGTATTGAGGAGTGTTGGGGCAGAGGGGAGCAGGGAGAGAGGGGAGGGGAGGGGACGAAAATCTGATATCAAGGGTTCAAGCAAAAAAGCAGATATTTGGAGAATGATGATGGCCACAGGCATACGAAGGTGCTTGACACAATATATGCATGTCTGTATTGTGATAAGTGATGTACGAACCCCCAATAAAATGATTTTTAAAAGGAGAAAAAATAAATGAAGCAAGACTGTTTTTGCGTGATATTTTAGAAACATGAATGCACATTGTATTAAAGTTAGGGAAGTAGGGGAAGGGGCGAAATAGAGCTAATACCAAGGGCTCAAGTGGAAAGGAAATGTTTTGAGAATGATGATGGCAACAAATGTGCTTGGCAGAATGGATGTGGTAAATAGTTGTATGAGCCCCCAATAAAATGAGTAAAAAAAAAAAGGGAAGTATTTAGAATTAGTGCGAGGGACCCAGGCTGTTTAAATAAGCTTAAAAGTTATAGATGCATTGTGTTAACCTGGGTAGACTAAAGAAACAAATATCTAGAAACTCTTAGATGTATAAGAAAGAGTTTTATGTACTACAGCAACTGTACATCAAGAAAACATCCCAACCCAGTCCAGTCCAAGGCCGTAAGTCTGATACTAGCCCATATGTCTGATACCAATCTTTAAAGTCCTTTTCAGACTCATGAAACACATGCAACGAAGCCAAATGGAGAATGATCACAAACCAGTGGGTAGAAAGTCTTTGAATCCAGTGGCTCTGTAAGCATCTCAGTGCTGGCAGGAGTCTTTCTCTGACTTCTGTGGCTTCAGAGGTCTGGTTGCCTCCATGTAGCGTGTCTAGCTCCAGGTGCTAGTGTCTTGCCAGCTGCAATGTCTCCCAGGGTATCAACATTGTCAGTCAAGAGCCCCCAAGAGAGTGAAGTGAGAGCGTTAGTGTCTTCCACCATCAAGAAAGAATTACCACATTTTCCAGAGTTCTCAGGAGAAGGCCATGTCCCCAGAGAGGTCTGATTGACTATCTCCAGATTGATAGGCTAGACTCCACTAGACCCCCTTAAGCCTCCAGATCAGGTGACTGCCACACGCATCAATTAATTTAAACGCAAATAAGAGTAAGATTCTTACTCTTAAGTCTCCTGACTTGATTATGGATTATCAGTTTATGGGATCAAAAAGAAAATGGGATGTTAGGTGACTACAGTGAACCCGACTGAAGCAAGTGGGACGCTGTCCTGTGCTTTACTGTACTCCGCCTGTTCCATATTACTTTTCAAGTAAGATGTCTTTACCTAAAATGCGAGAATATCTTGCATATGAAAACAGGACTCATTAATATGCTGTGAGAAAAAGATACAATTTTAGTCACAGAGACGAAAACAAGGTAGAAATCAAGGGAAGAGACAATTGTGTCTGGCAAGCAGCAACCAAAAGAGCTATGTTGGTAATAATATTATGTGATACAATATGCTTTAAGGAAGAAGAGAAAAGGAAGGGCATTGTATCCCTGTTGTTGAGTCAAAACGGACTCCTAATCACCACGGAGGACAGTAGAACTCTGCCTGCGGGTTTTTAGCTGCTTTGGGAGTACAAAGGGCTGCTTTCTCGTTGGAGCCCTCGTCACAGGTGGCAGCCTGAAACCGCTGTGCCCCCAGCACATTAAATAATCATAAAATGATCAGTCTAACAGAATTAGAAATGTTTAGCAGCTACATCAGAAGAAATGTCTGAGCTAGCCAGAACTGAAAATCAGGATTGGGGTCATGTATGTATAGTGGGGGATGAGAAAACCTCAAGGAACACATCCAGTGTTTATTGTGTATTTCATCAATGCTATTACTGTACTTTGGTTAACTCCTCCCTTCCTTGAGGTGCCATTGTCCACTCTGACCTCTCTCATTCTCAACAATATAGCTTTTTGTTTGGGGACTTCTGCTGCCTGTTACCCCTCCCATCTACACCTCTAGATGGCACAGGCCGGTCTACTTCTTCCAGGTGGACTTTTTCTTTTCTGCTAGATGGCCTCTTGTTTAACTTAAAGTCTTTGAGACCCCATATATTATATCATTTGATAGCTGGGTATCATAAACTTTCTTCACTATAGTTCACAACCTATGGAATACAGGTCAGATTACCCCCTCAGAAACAGAATTGGCAGTAGCAATACCCAAAGGGTAGGCAGAAGGTGTGTGAGGAGGAGTAGAAAGGGTAACCAATCACAATGATCAATAAATAACAGCACCCCCCCCCAGGGGGAGGGAGGGACAACAGAAACAAGGGTGAAGGGAGACAACAGTCGGTGAAAGACATGAAAGCAATAATAATCTATAATTCATCACAGGGTCATGAGGGTGGGAGTGAGGGAAAAAAGAGGAGCTGACACCAAGTGCTCAAACAGGAAGCAATTGTTTAGAAATGTAACAATGGCAACATATATACAAATATGTTTGAAACAGTTGATATATGGAATATTATGACAGATGTAAGAGCCCCCAGTAAAATGATTTACAAAAGAAAGAAAAATAAATATCTGTGTACCCAACAAAAGAGCTCCCAAGTACATAAATATATAAAGTGAAGTAGTCAAGTTCATAATAATGATGTGACTAATACACTACATTTGATGAAGAATAAAATAACTCAAAGGAAAACTCAACAAACACAGAAATACTAAAAAATACAATCAACTCACCTGATCTCATAGACCTATACAAAACAAGCCACCCCATAAGCAGTGTATATGCTTTTCCGGGGAAAATGGACCACTTTGTAGCACAGATCATATGTTAGTCTCAAAAAAGGTCTCAATTATTTTTTAAATATTGAAATGATATATTGTATCTTCTAGAATCACACCACTAAAATGTTAGAAATGAATACCAGAAAGAACAAGAAAACCAAAACCAAAACCAAGCTTCAGTCCCCTATGCTCCCCCGCCTCCACCAATTCACTCCCATCAAGTCAGTTCTGACCCTAAAACAGAACAGAATTAGCCCTGTGAGTTTCTGAGTTTATAACTCTTTGTGGGAGTAGAAAGCCTGTCTTTCTCTGGAAGAGTGGCTAGTGGCTTAAAACTGCTGACTTTGCTCAACTTGTAACCACCGTGTCATACATAAGAGTAAACAAGCAAACAAAGCATTTTCAACAGGAAGTAAGAGTAACAGCAAAAAGCCAAAAAGAATGGCGATAATAAAGATTGAAACAAAAATAAACTAAGAACAAAACAGAAAAGCAAGTGATGGTAACAACATTAGAAGTTGGTTCTTTAAAAATTGAAACAAAGGAAAATAACTCACTCCAATTAAGTAACTTTGACTCAGTGATTCTACAGGATAGTAGCCCCTGTGCTTTTTGAAGTTGTAAATCCTTATTAAAAAAGCAAGCTCATTTTTCTCCCTCAGAGTGAATGGTTAATGCAAACTGAAGATGTTAAAATTAACAGCCTCATATCTACCACACTAGGCCACTAAGTTTCTTCTCAATGCTTAAGAAAATAGAAAATCCACTGGCCACATCAAAAGAAAAGAAGGAGACATTGGGGGGGGGGGGGAGCAAATAAATGAAATGAATGACCTTGCAAAATAATCAACTGAATTAAAGGAAATTATAGAATACTACGAAGAATTGCGTATCAACAAATTTGCATGGAGGAAATGGAAACATTTCTACAAACACACTAAATATTCAAAATAAAGACTGTGTAGAAATATTTCACAGATCCATAACAAAAGAGGAAATTGAATAGATCATTAAAGAATAAGCAAAAGCAACAATAAAAGTCTACCCTACTTTCCTTCACTTATGAATTCTTCCAAATATTTAGAGAAGTACAAAAACCAGTTCTGCTCATCCTATTCCAGAACATAGAATAGGATAGAATACTCTCGAATTTATTCCATGAAGCCAGTATAACTCTGATACCAGAACCAAGTCAAGACACAACTAAGAAATACTTACAGTCCAGTGATACTAATGAATATAGGTATAAAACTTTTCAGCTAATCTGACAACAAAATAACAATATATATATTTAAAACACCTATGACTCAGTATGATTTATACCAGATATCAGAGGATGGTTCAATATTAGAAAATTAATGAACATAATCTACCTAAATAAAATACAACAGCTCTTGATCCTATGAACTGATGCAGAAAAAGCATTTAATAAAACCCAACATTTTCTTCTGGAAAACTCTCATAGCAGCATAGCAAATAAAAGGGCATAATTTCCTTCAGCATAATTAAGGAAATATAAGCAAAATCAAAAGCTAAAATTATTTTCAACAGAGAGACTGAAAATATTTCCCTTCTAATTGGGAACCAGATAAAAATGTCTCTTTTCAGCATTTGTGTACAATATTGCACTGAAGGCAATATTGACAAGTTGAGGCAAAAAAGACAAGAAAGGTGCAAAAAGGACTCCAAATTGATGAGCAATTAAGTAAAACTAACGCTATTTGTAGATGGTCGAATCCCATGCATAGAGATTGTACAAGGAAGCCATTGGATAACATAGAAAGATTAACAAGGTGACATCATGCAAGAACCACCTAGAAAAAACCAGCCCATGACCTCTACACTCACAAAGAGCTAACAAAGGGAGTACTACAACCTGAAAAACAATAATACCAGTCACCTAAAAGATTAAACACTTAAAAATACAACTAACTGGGGGTGCAGAATGCTTATACAGCTCCAAAACAGTATTGCTAAAAAATAGAAGTAACCTACCTAAGAGGAAGGGCACACTGAACTCATGAAGAGGAAGACTGAACATTGTGAGAATGTCAGTCTTACCAAAAAGTAATCTACAGATATAATATTATCTCAATTCATATTCCAATATCAATTTTTAAAGAGATGGAGAGACAAACCACTAAATTTATTTGGAAAAGAAGACACCCTGGATTAGCAAAGCACAACAAAGGGGAAAAAAATTAAGCCTCTCATACTGAGATCTCAAAACCGAGTACAGAACTATCATAGTCAAAAACAACCTGACGTATGTACAACTGACCCTTCACCAAAGCAGACGTTCAAGTGACCCAACACATAATGTGAAGAGCTTCTTTTAATCATAAATCATATGAACAAAGAAAGCCAAGCAGCAATGAGATATCATATTGCCTGGAAATAATGCCAGTGTTAAAAACTTTAGAAAGCAGCAAATACTGTGAAGGAGGTGGGGAGACTAGGATGCTCATACACTGATGGTGGATGTAAAATAGTAAAATCAATGTTGGAAATGACATGGCGCTTCCTTAAAAAAATTAGAAATATCATATAGATATACCATGTGATCAAAAATTAGATATCATACAATCTAGCCATCCCACTACTAAGTTTATGGGGGAGCCTCAAAGAGTTAGTGGAAAAATTTCATTAGAATATCATGGAAATTTGCTATAAAGTTTTTAAAGTCCTCTGGTATAAGTTTAGTAATTGACAAACTCTACACATATTCTATGATCTGTAGAGTAAAAACTCTTATGTGAATAAATGAAAAGAAATCTTGAAATCTCTCTCTCTCTCTCTCTCTCTCTCTCTCTCTCTCTCTCTCTCTCTCTCTCTCTCCCAGGACAGTAATTGAAAACAATACTGAATCTTTTGGATGTGGTTGAGATCATGACCATAATAAAATATTGATGTTACAAAAGGGGCATGATTCATGGGAAATAATATGTGACTGAAATTCTGAATGGCTTCTAGAGGGCTTCTATTATGGAGACCAATGATCTGGCTGACAAGATGACATGTCTGATGAATGTCACTTAGCCTCTTCCCTCCCAGCAACCACAGGTACAAAGTGTCAGCAGAGAGACAAGTGATTCGCCCAATTCATCAGCTCAATACTGACTTTCTTTCCATGAGGCTAATTCAGTGATTGCTATCCGTGACTTTCCAATATGCCCACAACAGGGGCAAACGATAAAATCCAGTGGCATGGACTAAGTTGGTCAACTAGTGGCAGGCTGATTAAATTTGACCTTTGCTAGTGAGAAATATTTAATTCATATGGGAACAAATATTTGTTCAAAAGGTAGATTTGCCTTACCTGTATGCAAAACTTCTTCCAGCACCATAATCAACAGACATGCGGACTGCCTTACTCAGTATTGAAAAATACTACTCAATATAGCTTCTGCCCCAGAAGCATATTTTGTACAGGGTCTTGAATGTAAAGACTTTAGAAATATCTTAATATCTTAAGAAAGGTTCTGTACAAACTCACTTAAGTCTTTAAGAATAAATGATGGAGTTAGGAGACAAGATGTTTCTCAGAATAATTGTGATAAAGAAAATAGTTCATTATTAATTTTCTGTATCCTATTTGTTAACTCATCATTCAGTCACTTAATTTTAATGTAGTTTCTAAATTTCCAATAAAATTATAAATATAAAGATACACTTTTTCATTTTAATATTTATTTTAATTTATAAATAATTGAAAGTTAATACAAATACCATTTAATTCCATAGTTCAGTCATGACAAATATTTTGTTTTGTTTTGTTTTGTTTTTTTGGGGGGATCACTGCCTTCTGGTGGGAGTGGGAGGCCCAGCCTTGCTGCTGCTGGATTTGAACTGCCAAGTCAATGGGTCGCAGTCCCACACTCAACCACTACGCCACTGGGGCTCAGCCCAACAAGCAGTATTATACAAATGATTTCACAAGTACATCATCTCCCTATAACGACTCATACTGTACAGCACTCCCCTGCAACCGACCCGCCAAACCTCTATTCTACTTGCCATTCCTGTTGGTTCCCCAATCCTGGCTTTTATATACACAGCATAAGAAAGACATCCAGCATTACTTCAATAGGGTGATTCCCAATAACATAACATCCCTGAGATAAATCCAAATATGAGCAAATAAAATTACAGACAGTGTTGAAAAACAGATCCAGTTCAGTGTGCATCAGAGAGGGATCAACTGCTAAGTTTTAACTCTTCAACTCAGACATATGCCTTTTTTATGCTCTACTCATCTCTCCAATGCACTCTGGTTAGTAGCCTCTTTCTTCCCACCCCTCAGGTATGAATAGAGGGAGACCTGAAGCTTATTTCCCATGTCGTTCCCACAAATGTATCAGCCTTCCTCTGTCATCTTTAACCTTCTTCAAATTGGATTCTTACATTTTAGGCTCTGATGCTAATCCTTTCTTAGACTGTGGATTATATGATTTACAATCCTTCGGTGACTGATGATTGTATACTTCTTTCATGTGGACTTAATTGACATCTTACTAAGATGACTATTTGTTTGTAAACAAGACTTTAAGACCCCAGTTGCTATTTTACATGATAGATGGATACCATCTAATTTTGAAGATGTATATTTTCTTTTCCATCATTTTATTGGGGATTAGTATATCTCTTACCACAATCCATACATCCATTCATTGTGCCAAGCACATTTGTACATTTGTTGCCATCATAATTTCCCCCAATTTTTCTTTCTACTTGAGCCCTTTGTATCAGCTTCTCACTTCTTCCTGCCAGACATCATAAACCCTTGATAAATTATAATTTTTATCATGTATGGCACTGACTGATATCTCTCTTTACCCACTTTTCTGCTGTCCATCCCTCAGGAAGGGGGTTATAGATAGACCATTGTGATAAATCCCCCCTTTCTTCCTCCACTTACTCTTTACGTTCCTGGTATTACTACTCTCAATATTGGTCCTGAGAGAGGTATCTGTTCTGGATTCCCTGTGTCTTAAGCTTTTATCTGTACCTGCGCACATGCTCTGACATAGCTGAATTTAAAGGTAGATTTGGAGACATGATAGTTGCGGATGTGGGTGGGGAAGTGTTAAAAAACTAGAGGAAAGTTGTATATTTCATTGGTGCTATACTGCATCCTGACTGGTTCATCTCCTTTCTATGACTCTTTGGTAAGGTATATCAGGTTTACTACAGATGGACTTTTGGTCTGTATGTCACACTCATTTACAATGGTATGATTTTTTTGTTCTGGATCTTTGATGTCTGATACCTGATCATATTGATACCTCATGATCACACAGGCTGGTGTGCTTCTTCCATGTGAACTTTGTTGCTTCTCAGCTAGATGACCGCTTGTTTATCTTCAAGCCTTTAAGACCTTAGATGCTGTATCTTTTGATAGCTGGCTACCATCAGCTTTCTTCACCACATTTGCTTATACACCCATTTTGTCTTCAGTGATCTTGTTGGGAACATGAGCGTCATGGAATGCAAGGTGAATAGAACAAAACTATTCTTGCATTGAGGGAGTACTTGAATAAAAACCCATTATCCATCTGTTACCTTAATACTAAACCTATAAGCATAACTATATAGATCTATTTCCTCTCATCATATATAAATGTATTTACATATGTATATGCCTATATTTTGTCCACTATAAATGCCCTTTGTCTCCTACTTATTTCCTCTATTTCCTTTTAGTTTTCTCTTGTCACACTATCATGTTCAGCCTTCATTTACATTTCAGTAATTCCGCTGGGTTACATTGCTCTTGATCAGGCCCTACCAGGCCTTCTACAATCTCTTCATTATCAATTTTGTACCACTTGTTGTTCCCTACTCACTGAAGTTGTTAACACCCACTTCCTTTCCCTCCTCACACCCTCTCCCATCTCCCCCCAGAATCATCAGTCCCATTGTTTTTTTCTCCAGATTATTTATTCTGTATGTCTTATTTAGATAGACATGCAGAGTTAGTAATATGCACAAAAACAAGACAGAGCAAAGCAAGGCCATAAAGAACACAAAACCACAACAGTAACAATAACATATCAGGAAAAAGAAAAGCCTATAAATAGTTCAAGTCTGTTTGTTGACCTTTAGGAGTATTTTCAGTGACTCTGAAAGGGTGCCACGCTCAGGGCCCAATATTTATTTTTGGTATTCCCTGGGGACTTTGATGTTCTGCTCCCCATTCTGTTCTGTTAGTGTTTTGCTTCACTGTGGTGGGCTCAGATTGGGCACGATTCCTACCTGTTTTCTCTAATGGTATCTCACATAGTGCTAAGAGTTAATGAGGGACACCATGTCTTGCAGTGGGACTGGCCCTGTGGATCTCCCTGTACATTGGCTTTTCTGAGCAAGAATATCCTCCTCAGGGCTTGGTGGGCCAGGATGTGCCCCACAATCTCTTCCTCCCCCTTTATTTATTCCTGTGTGCTCTGATAGACAGGTTCCTCTCCCTGAGCTGGAGCTTCAGTGTTGGCCTCCAAAGTGAATTCCTCAGTGGGGAGAGGGAGTGAGCATGTCGTTGGGATTGGGGCCAGGACCTCAGACCTCTCTATATCTTCCTGCCTTCATGGCAGTATGCTGCATTTACATCTTGGAGCAGTGGATTGAAGTCTGGTCCCTCTTCCCCTGCGGAGAGATAAGCAACACCCTCCCTTGGGTAGGTTAGTGCCCTGTTCCCCCCACTACCCATGTCTTTTTTCTTTTTCACTCCTTTTCAGTTGGCTACCATATGTATCCCTGAATTTGGTTTGGCCCCTGCTGTGCTACCTGGACCTTACCCCAGAGAATTTTGTATACAGTAGCCTTTTTCCAGTGTTCCTTTTACATTTTTAAACGTACCTTAGCAGACTCATGTTGTAATGTTCCTTTGTGCTTAGGTTACTTTACTTAGCATAATTTCCTCCAGCTCTTCCCACGCAGCAGTGTGCTTCATACATACATCACTGCTTTTTAAGGTTGCATAGTACTCCATTGTCTGTCTGTAGCACAGTTTTTAAAATTGATTCGTCTGTTCATGGAAATCTGGGTTCTTTCTAATTCCTTGCAATTGTGAACTGTGCCATGATGAACATTGGAGCACAGATGTTTGGCCATAGTTTGTTTCTTGTCTTTTCTGGGTATATCCCCAGTAGGGGGATTGCTTGGGTCATATGGCAACTCAATTTTCATCTGTTTTAGATATCACCAAATCTATCTCCATAGTGATTGATTGTGCACAGCTAGAGGTTCACCAGCAGTGGATGAGAGTTCCTATCTCGCATCGGTCCCTCTAACATTGCTGCTTTCTTATTTCTCGAATTGGGCTATCTTTGAGTGTGTTAGGTGGTATTTTATTGTTGTTTTAATTTGCATTTCTCTTAATGGTAATGATTGGGAACATTTTCTCTTAAGTTTATTGGCCATTTGGATTTCTTCCCTTGTAAAACTTCTGGTTGGGTTCTTTACCCAACTACTTAGTGGGTAATTCATTTTTATTTTTTTTTGAAAACTATAGAGTATCATAGATTTTAGCAGTAAGACCTTTGCCTGATGTGTCATTGCAAAAAATGTCTTCCCAATCTGTAGGCTTTCTTATTTCTTTCGGTGAATTCTTTTGATGTTCACAAGTGTTTTCTCATGAGTAGGTTCCACTTGTTGATTTGTGCCTCATCTGTGTTTTTGTCCTTCTGTATTTCCAATAGCCGACGTATACCTTGTGCCAAAGTTCTCAGGTTTGTCCCAATTCCCTTATTGATGGCCCTAATAGTTTAGGGTTATATCTTGATAACTGTGATCCTCCTTAGTTTATTATTGTGCATTGAGTGAAATAGGGCCTTGCTTCATTTTTCTGCAGGTAAATATCCATTTTTTTCCAGCATCACTTGTAGAAGAGGGCATCCACTCCCCATGTGACATTTTTGGGGCCCTTAAAAGATGTATGTTTTCAATATTGCAAAGAAAATGTTCCTTCAAAGAAGGGCTATTCATACTTAACTTTAATTCCTTTGCACATATCACCAGAAAAAAATACTGATGCAAGAAAAAGCCATTCTATTTTCCAAGTAAAAAATGAGAGATATCCTCAAAGAATGAACTGATCTAAACAGAAAAATAGCCATGAGCATGGTGCGGTTTCATTCAGTTACACAGAGAATGCCACAGGTTGGGGCCAATATCAGATGACAAGTAATAACAACAAACTATCTCCAGTTAGCCTTTAAGCTTACACACTAATACCATTTCATCTTAAGGATATATTTATGAGGACATAAATTGTGATGTGTGTGAAGCCTCTCACCCTTTGGTATTTTATACTATATATGGCAAGTCTTTAATCCTTTTTAATGGAATGTATTAAAGTAAACCTTCCATAGATTTCTCATTTCATTCTTTATGCTATGGATAGAGTACAATTATTCTAGTTTAAAACTCAAGAAATCAACAGTCAGAAAATATGACATTCTTAGCCCAGATCATGAAGCTATTAAAGGGCTGTGTGTGAATTAGATTCCAAGTTGCTTGTCAATGATCATTTTTCCTGAAATTGTCTTATGTGAGACTATTATGATAATGACAATTAATACTGGGAAGCACTGGAACCATTTCTCAGTTGTTGGTAAATGCCTCATTAGAAATTACTTTGGGGCATGTTCTTGCCTCATAGGCGGAAAGCTCCAGGAGCATACTCTCTGTGGTCCTTGGCAGTGGGAGTAGAGCAATGCGTGTCACGCAGGCCAGATCAATGACCTGGAGTTTGAAGTTTTAGAAAAATAACACAACTATGTTAATAAACTTTTCATATCAATGACAAGAATGAAACTTCAGAGGAAAATGTATCATTAAGCAACCTATGTGGGCGGTGCCCTTAACAACATCTTACTGTGCACGTTCAGCTTTCTCTGCTTCTTGCCCTTGAAAATCTAGCAGAATTGTCCAGCCTTCTCACTGGTTCTCTGAGAGGTCTGATAGTTATTGGAGAATATCTTGACTTAAAATAGGCAAAATCCTTATGGAAAGAGTAGCAATGACACTTGATGTCTCCAAAGGGAAGCTGGTTGTAGAGTGCCAGGGTATTCTCAAAAAGACTGATTTTTAATTCCCTGGCTAAATTACCACTTGGATTACATACATTTTTATTTTAGTTCTTTGATTTTGCCTACATGTTTTCCCTGTCCCCAACCATTTTGTGGTATTTCTAAGCCCAGTAGATTACACGATTCTAATGATAACTTTATAAATGACTTGGTATCTCTAGTGAATGAATACATGGACTCTTACATGAACATTTGCTGCATTCTAGTTCTTTTCATTGGATACGATGTGAGCTACACTTTGTGATCTCTCAAAATGCCCCATTTTAAAGTATTTTTCAATGCTTAGGGAATTGCAGACCTTAATTTAACAAGTTTGTGAAAAAATATTTATAATTTCATGAATTCAAAGAAAGTGTCTGGACAGATGTGATTGAGTCCTATGATACTACACAAGGATGTCATCTCAAAAGCACCCAACTAAGGATAAAAATGACTACAATGATATGCGTGAAAGAGAATGACATTTCACCATCAACTAAAGAACAGTACAAACCACAAAGGACACAAAGACAGAACTGTATCTTGAAGTCCAGTTTGAACAGGAGAATGATTCAGTAAGAGGAAGAAATGGATCTTATGTGAAGTACTCATGATCACATTTTTCTTTGTAATATGAATTACAAGAAATGTCAAAATTTTAACTTTTCTGTTTTAATCTTTTTATAGGGAGCTTTTACAAATACCATAATATTCCATAGTGCAAGCACATCAAGCAGTATTATAAAATCACTACCATGATCTTTTTTGAAACATGAGATGCCAAGTTTTGATCCTTCTTTTACTTAGGTATGAATATGGGGGGCCTAAGTGGAGGAAGGATGTTTGGAGAGTGATGTATGGATCAGGATGGGAGTTGTATGAGCCCCCAATAAAATGATTCATTAAAAAAAGAAATATTTTCAATACACAAAAGCATTTTGAGTTTACATGAGACTTTTTTCCATCTGGAAAAATATCTCCAATAAATATATTCAATATTTTCAATGGCACTTATTTTTACGAAAGGACACAGCCATCTCTGACTGCTTTCTTATGATCTAGAAAAGATTTTCATTTGTTTGTTTGTTTCTGTCTTACTATGATACGAGCTGGCATATCCATTACTCCAACCACCTTATCTTTTGAAGCTATAACAGAATACCACATTTCTTATACTTTAAAATATCGACCAGCAAAGGGGAATTAAGGGCAATTGTTGGACAATTTATTGCTGACATTATGATAGCTATGGCATTTTTAAATGCAGGCCTCACACACAAATAATTTATCATAGTCACACAATTAGAAAAGTAATCAGATGGGATCTTTTTTGATGTTGTATAAATCGTCAAATACAAAGTACTGCAATAGATATTCTTTTATTTAAGAAGCACATTCTAGACTGTGCAGTGTTTTCCAATAGCTAAACAACTTCATTTTCTTTTTGTTTTTATAAATCATTTCATTGAGGACTTTAATAGAACTTATACAAACCCAGGAGTTTTCTTATAATAACTTAATCATGCTTATACACATCTTTTCTTACAATAGATTGGAAAGTAAAACATGATCTCAAGTATCAGACTGCTCAAGATTTGAAATGTTCCACTGGAACTCACCATGTGACAAGTTTCTTAACCTCAATTTCCTCATCAGTAAAATCAGGATGCAATTTAGATTTAATAGAATTAAATGAATTCACACTTGTAGGAGGGTACCAACTTTCATTTTTGAAACGGACTTTTAATGTAGAATTCCCATCTGTTATGCAGAGACCAGGGTTGGACCCCACTAACGCACCTCCTGGGCAGCCTTTGTCAGTGGAGGTCTGGATCTTGCGATGATGCTGAATAGTTTTCAGTGAAGCTTCTAGATCAGCGGTTCTCAACCTGTGGGTCACAACCTCTTTGAGGGCTCCAACAATCCTTTCACAGGGGTTGCCTGATTCACGACAGTATCAAAATAACAGTTATGAAGTAACAATGAAAATAATTTTATGGTTGGGGGTCACTACAACATGAGGAACTGTATTAAAGGGTCGCGGCATTAGGAAGATTGACAACCACTGTTCTAGGTTAAGGCAGACGAGGACGGAGGCTCTGGTGATCTGGTGCTCAAAATCAGTCAGTGGTTGGTGATTCCAAATGGCTGACTTTGAAGTTCGCAGCCCACGTAACCGCTGTGCCACGAGGGCTCCGCACCAAACACCTTCCTGAACCAAAAAAAGCCAGTCTCACCACCACTGAGTCAATGACTCTCCCCTCCCCCACCCCCGCCGTGGCTTTCTGAAACTGTAGACTGCTTTATCTCCTGTGGAACACCTGGTGTTTTCAACTGCTGCCCTGGTGGATGGCAGCCCACTAGGAGACGTACCAGAGGCCGGTGTTTAGCCTGTCGTGGGGAAGGCACAGGACCAGGTTGCCTTTTGTGTAGCGGGGAGGAGGGTTGTCCCGATCTGCAGCTGATCACAGCTAACAGCAACCTATTGCACAGCATGTGTGCAGTGCATATCCACTGCAAAGAGAACTGCAAAAATATGCACAGTAAATTACAAGGTACAAATCTGAAAGTACTAATCTTTATTCAGTCTCTGTAACTGATTTGTGAGACTAATAGGATATTGGCTTACGGTTCGATCTGATAAACCTAACTGGGGAGTTTAAAATTATGTACAGGAGAGGAATGGCCATCTTGTCTACTCACTTATTTTATTGTCTTCCAAAAGCCTGCTATGTCTTTAACAATTCAGAAATTTAAGTTTTAATTTAAAACTTAAATCTTAGATAAGTAGGCAGTATTCTTGTTACATATGGTGTCCCACTTGATTTGTGATGCTCATGAATAACAAAGTGCTGACATCACAGTTAAAGGCAGACACTATCGTCTCTTAGGCTTTAAATGTTATATATACTATGGGTTTCAATGTAAACTAATGTAGAAAATGCAGATGAAAAGTGGTTAATTGTTTAATATGGTTCTTCTACCCATAGTTTTCCATTTTGTGATGTATTATGGATTATCGCCTCTATGCCAGTAATTGGGAATAGTTCCATTTTGATTTGGAGTGAGTTAAATGTTTTATTATGAGGATGAGGCTGAGCCATGGTGGCGTAGTGGTTGAGTGCGGGACTGTGGCCCATTGACTTGGCGGTTCAAATCCAGCAGCTGCTCTCCGGAAGAAAGGCTGGGTAGCTCCCATGACCATCAGAGGGCAGTGATGCCCCCCCCCCAAAAAAAAAACAGGGATGAATTAAGGTGGCATATCAAATCACCATCCTATGCCTCTTCCATGATATGCTTGTTTTGGCATATCATGCTGTCAATAATCTTCTCAACCAACATAGTCCAAATGCACTGATGCTTTTTTGGCCTTCCCTATTCATGGTTCAATGTGTGCATGCTTATGGAGTGATTGAACAGCCTGAGTCATATCCACCATAGTCCTCAGAGTAGCCTCCTTGGTTTTCAATGTTTTAAAGAGGTCTTATGTAGCAGATTTACTCAATGAGATGTACCACTTCATCTTTTGACTGCTGCTTCCATGAGCATTGGTTTTGGAAACAAGCAAAATGAAATTCTTGACAGCTTCCAATTTTTCTACATTTATTATTATGTTAACTATTAGTCCAGTTGTGAGGATTTGAGTTTTCTTCCCATTGAACTGTAATCCATACTGAAGACTGAAATCCTTCGTCTTCATCATTGAGTGCTTACTTTCTCCTGACTTTAAGCAGGCAAAATTATGTATATAACTTAGGTTATCAAAAGCTTTCCTCAAATTCTGGTACTTCATTCTTCCTCATATAAGTCAACTTCTTTAGTGATTTGTTCAACATGCCGATTGATTAGTAAGGGAATACAATTCTGATATACAATTTCCTTGATTTTGAATTGTGCAGCATTTCCTTACTCTGGTTTCACAACTGCCTCTTTATACATGTACAAGTTCCACAAAAGCTCAATGAAATGCTCTAGAATTCTCATTCTTCTCAAGGCTCCCCAAAATTTGTTATGATCCACACAGTTGAATGCCTTTGTACAGTAATTAAAACATAAGTAAACATCTTTTTGGTATTCTTTGCTTTTAGCAAAGATCCATCTGATATCAACAGAATGTCATATAGTTGGAATCAAATAAAATACAGCCTTTTGAAACTGTTCTGTGTATTTTTGTGATTTCATAGCTAATTTCCTTTTATCAACGAATGATATTTCACTGAATGAATGTGTCAGAGTTTACTTATCCATTCAAATATTGAATATCATGGTTCTATATTGAACCATATCCCCATAAAATATATGTTGTAAATTTTAGGAACACACGATGGTTAAGAAAGAAGTATGTTATTCTGAGGAAGGAAGATGAGGATAACTGCTTCTTTAGAAATTCATTACCTTTTAAACCAGATGTAATGCCACTGTGTATCAGAATCTGCTGGATGAAAGCAAGTTGGTTGTTGGCTAGTGTGACTGTGGTTGCAGTCTTATTTGGGAATGGTTTATCTTTGTTATATTCATTGCACGGTTTCTTCTTGAAGGGGGGCATCACTGGACTTTGGTGGTCATGGGAGCTACCCAGCCTTGCTCCCGGAGAGCTGCTGCTGGATTTGAACCGCCACGCCATTGTGCCACAGTCCGTTTCTTTTGGATGCATTTTGAGTCAATACATTTTGGAATATAAAAAGAGATTAAACAAATAAGCAGAGAGAGAGAGATGGAGCACAGTGGATACGAAGACACTCGGGGGTTTCCTGTGAGCAAAGAAGCAGCCGCTGAAGAAAAAAGAACTCTCTTCCAAAGATGCTGGAGAAAATCTTGTCCTGCGGCCAGAAGTCCAAATTCAGACATCAAACTTCTTAAACTGTGAGGAAATGAACTGAAGAACATAGTTCTATATTGAATCATCTCCCCATAAAATATATGTTGTGAACTTTAGGAGCATGCTATGGTTAAGCTTAAGCATGTTTTGGTTGTGATTATCACTTTGTCATACCATGGTGGCTTGTGTGCTGCTGTTAGGTTGGAAGCTATGTCACTGATATGTCAGGGACAGCAGAGTCACCCAAAATGAACAGACGACAAGAAAGCTTCCAGACTAAGGACAGACTATGAAGAAAGAACCGGCTGTCCACCACTGAGGCAGTGGTAAAACACTGTCAATACTGAAGGCCTAATGAATGGAAGCCGAACTTTGTCAGAAAGTACAAGAAGATGGGCCCCTCAGGTGGAAGGCACTCAGAATAGGATCGAGGAGGAGCTGTTCTCTTTCAAAATTGAGTTGACCATGGTACCATGAATAAAGGAAAGCCCCAATAAAGCCTTGAGGATTTTCATTTGCACATGGGACACAACTCAAAATGAGAAGAAACAAATATAAACATCAATTAAGAATCAGAACTTTTTCTAGAGATATAATTAATAGATTAATGGAAGGCAGGCCTCAAAGAAAGGGAGAGCAGCCATGAGTGTTTGAGGCTTAATATTTACAAATGATCTGAATGCCTAGGAATATACAGTTATTTGCAAATTAACTAAAGCACAACTGAGGAATGCTTGTGCCATAAAGTTGATATGTTGAAGCATCATTCACTAAGGAGAGAGCCTGCTGGATGATATGCTAGCATCAATGATACATTATCAATTTGACTTTGACATTCAACATATACACAGGGATTTTACATTTACCCTGCAGTCTTATTTAACACAAGCCCTGAAAATAATGTAATCAATTGATATAGGTAAGGAAAACAAATTGAAGAAACAAAATGAAAACGTAAATGAAAGTGAAAATTTCATGTTAATTAATTAAAGGAAAGACATGATATAAAAAATTATTTTTGCTATAGGCTTCTTACTGTATATTGTTTTTTGAAAATACACCTTGGTGTTACTACTAGAATAGGAGACTTGCTTGCATTGTCTGGTGTAAATGTTGGACTGCTATCTGCCAGGTCCATGGTTCAAACCTTCAACTTCCTCTTAGGAGAAAGCCTCAGAAATCATTCATAAGGTCACTGTGAGTCAGAATAGACTTTATGACAGTGGATTTTTTCCTTTGGATTACTGCTGGAAATGGTACATTTCAAAACAATGTGTTTCCTTAATTTTAATGGTTGACAGATGATAATTTTCATTTAAATGAAAACCTCTCATCTACCAGTCTCTCTTCATTCTTCTCTTTCACAAACACACAATCAAGTCCGACTCATAGTTCAGAGTAGAAGAGTTTTGTAGGTTTTTGGAAATCTGGTCCTTTTGGAAGTTGTCTACTACCAATGGACCTGTGGGTTTGACCTGTGGATATTTCCATTAGCAATGGACTTCTTTAACTTCTATGCCATAAGGACTTCCCTATATCTATCTACATGCAAAGGTTTTCAAATACTATGATAGTCTCTAAAAATAGTTCCTGTGACATAAGCACTCAACCTTATGATTTATTTAGATTTTATATTTGGACAATGATAGAACAAAAAGTTATCGGAGCCTCTATTAAACTAACAGTCATAAAAACAAAAAAATTAATCAATTTCCAGATATTAATGACAACTTTAAATAATTTGTTGATGCTTGTAGATATAACTGCCTTGATCCAACAATGATTGTAAGGGCATTATTGGAAGATGAGTAGAAGTACTTTGCAAACCGCTAAACAGTAGAAAAATTAAAGCTGTTGCTAATCGTGTAGGCATATTTAGATGATTAAAGCATGCATCTCTATTCCCAGGTTAATTGACATATGGGTTGCAATAAAAGGGCCATTGAAAGTTAAGCCAGGATACAAAGTAGGTAGAATTTGTATAGTTGACAAGGAAAGAATAAAAGAATGGAAACAGAAATAGCCATTTTTTGAGCATTTGATTTAGAAATAAGCGGTACAAAGAATACCATAATTGACAGATGAGAAAGCAGCTGTGGGAATTCAGGGAGGAACCATCAAAATATAAGGAGAAAAAGAGAAGTTCTCAGAATTCAGCACTTGCTGTGAAGAAGTTAGATACCATGATTTTGAAGTGAGTCAGGTAGTCAGGATTCTATGATAGTCTCTAAAGACATTTTCTATGATATAAAAGCCATTCTCTCATTTCTTTAATATTTCATCACTACAGGAGCTCTGGTATATGTGAAGAGAATCTATTCTAAATGGAGGAAAGTTGAGAATTGTCTTAAAATTATATAATTAGAAAATAGATTCTAATAAAATAACAGTATTTTGATAATAAAATTTTAATAAAACAAGTCAGCTAGATCTAATGAAATTTCAATATTAAGGAAACTTGTTTTTCACATTTGTTTGAAATTAATTTGGATATCACTAAAGAGTCCACATCCATTTCAGCTTTATTTTGCCTCCTTTTATAGTCACTCAGATCTGAGAGGTAAGAAATCTGAGTGTGTTCTTTTTGTTTGTATTTATAAATCATTTTATTGGGGACTCAGACAACTCCCATCACGATCAGTATATACGTCAATTGTAGGCATACCACATTTGTACACCTGCTGCTATCATCATCCCTGAAGCATTCTCCTTTCACTTAGACCCCTCAATATCAGCTCCCCATATTTCCCCTTCCTTCCCACCCCTCCCCATAAACCCTCAATTATTTACAATTTTTGATTACTTTTTCAAATCATACTCTGTCCGTTCACCCACTTTCCTGCTGTCCATATTCCAGATAGGTGGTCCTATGTAGATCCCTGCAATTGGTTCCACCCTCCCTCCACCCTCCAGCTATCACTCCACCTACCACTGATCCTGAAGGGATCATCTATCCCGAATTCCCCATGTTTCCGGCTCCAGTGTACATCCCCTGGTCCAGTGGGATTTGTAAGGTAGAATTGGGATCATGATAGTGGGTATGAGGAAGCATTTGAGAACGAGGAAAGTTGCATACCTCATTATTGCTACATTGTACCTTGACCGGATCATCTCCTCCCTGAAACTCCTCTGCAAGGGGATGTCACTTCACCTATTGATGGGTTTTCGATCTCCAATTTGTACTTCCCCTCATTTATAATGATATAATTTTTAGTTCTTTGATGCCTGATTCATTCGACACCTCATGGTCACACAAGCTGGTGTGCTTCTTCCCCCTCCTCCCCATCTCCCATGTTCTCCCCCACCCCCCTGAACCATCAATCTTGTCATTTTTACCTCCAAACTGTACATCCAGCTTATCTTATCTAGATAGACCTTCAGAGACAACAATGTGTACAAAAAACATAGTCATGTCTTAGTCATCCTTAGATTAAGCAACCTATGAAAATAAAATGATGCTAACAACAAAGAAACCTCAATGTCATAGATACATGTATAAATAAGTAAAAAAATAATAACAAAATAAAAACCTGTAAATAGTTTAAGGTCTGATTGTTGACCTCCAGGAGTGGCACTCTATCAGGAACTTCCTTAGTTTTTTGTCATCATGGTGTGGTTGGGTCAGACAGGGTATAATCCTGACCCTGTTTCTCCAATGTTGTCCCTGCAGAGCCTTGGGTCAGCGAGGGAAGCTGTATTTCATACTGGGGCTTGCCATATGATCCTCTCTCTGCATAGGTTGTTCTGAATGGGAATATTGTCCTGAAGGCTCCATGGACCTGGATGCACTCCATTCTCTCTTCCTCCCCCTTCATTTGTTCTCATGTATTCTGGCCAAGCATATCACACTCCTCAAACTGCAGCTTCAGTGCTGTCCTCCAAAAATACTATCCTGTGGGAGAGACAGCTGTAAATGTGTAAGCCTAAATAATGGGGAGCGTCTGACTATGAACTTGAGTAATTAAGATTAATAACAGCTATATCCTCTACAATTGACATGAAGATGTATATCACTAACTAAAATACATATAAAGTTTTTTCCTAAATAAGAAGGCAAAAGATAACCACATTTTTTGTGTACTTCAATATAAGCCCATGTCTAGATAGTGAAAAATACAATAGAATCATCTATGAGTAAAATATCAATATAATGCTTACATTATAAGTATATAATAATTCTTTTTTTCAGGTAGGATGGTAGACTAATAGCTGATTTAGATAATTATGACTTCAGCAGAATGATGGTTAGCAATGTCTGATATATGGAAACCTCAATTTTTGAGTAATATGAAAAATGAATGCTATAATAATTACATAATCTGTTGTCAATTTGAGACTTCAGAGTGAAGGGGTGGAGGTTAGCCTGTCAATCCATTCCCAACTTGTTGACCTCATTTGGAATGCATTTGGAGCTGCTAAGGCGATAAATAGCTTGTTGAAGGTGGGACACATGCTTACTCCCTGTGAGACTTTTCTGACGAGAAGCCACCTGAAGCTACCTTGATGCAGCCAGCCCTGGGAGCTGGAGGAGCTGAGATGCTTACACCACTGGATCCACAAGACTACCCAGTGGCCTGTGTGATCTTCCTGCATTCCGCATCAACACATGTATTTGGAGATCGTTAAATGTCTTTTCTTCTTCTGTTGATATGCTTATGTGATTTTAATTCTTTCTCTTTTTTATGTGGTGGATGGCATTAATTGCTTTCAAAGTATTGCTGAACAATCCTTGCATCCCATATTTGAATCCCATTGTAGTGTATTTTTTTCTTATTTTTTTGCTGAGTGCTACTGACTAGAATATTGTTGGGAGTTTTTTTATCTTTGCTTATGAAGGATATTGATCTTAGTTCCCTGACCTTGTAGGATCCTTCCTGCTTTTAATATCAGGAATATTCTCACTTTATAGAATGAGTTTGAGAGTTTTTATTTTGTCACTTTCTATATCCTGGCTTGTTCATGTAGAATTGGTTTCAGCTGTTCATTATTCTAATAAAACTGTTACTGTGGCAGTCATTTACTTGATGTCAATTTCATGATTGGGATATAGGGGTGGAGTCTAGCCTGTTAATCTGGAGATAGACAATGAGGCCTCTGTGTGGACATGGCTTTCTCCTGCGAATTCTGGGAAGTCTTGTGGTATTTCCCAATTGGAGTAGAAAGATTTGACTCAGTCTGTGAATGACAAACTACTGACAAGATGAGATGGGAGTATGCTGGTTCTTGGAGAATGAAGAAGCTCGAGGAGAGATGGGCTTGTCCTGATGGAGCTAAACCCTGGGGTCAGAGAAGCTATGTGGAGACTCCTGCTAGTGCTGAGATGTTTGGGAGGCCACGGAGAGGCCCTTGTCAGTGCTGAGATGATTCTATTGCCACTGGTGCTGCTAATGGACCCTGAGCCCTGGAAGCGAGGAGCCATGGGGAGACTGATGCCAGCACCAGGATGCTTCTACTGCTTCTATTGCCACCGGACACACAAGACTCTGCACCCACTGGCCTGTGATTGTAGTATGAAATATAGTGTCTTTCACATGCTTCGTAAGTCAGAAGGAGACTTTATAGGCTGATATAGACTAGTATCAGACATATGGAATGATATTGGTCTCATGATGTTGGACTGGACTGGGTTGGGATGCTTTCTCAATGTTCCATTCCTCTTGTATATAAACTTTTCTCTTATATTCATATATATGTTTATGAATTTGTTTCTCTGGTCAACCCAGACTAACACAGTGATGATCATTCTGATGCATTTTATTTTTGTCTGTTCATATCAGGGTAGATCTCAGAGATGTCATGGAGTGGGGTCTTACACTCTCGAAGTTATAAAATAAGGGGTATTTTGCTTTGTGGTAAATGAAACCCAGAATTGATGACTATCTAGGGATAGCAAGTAGAACAAGGGACTCAGAGAGGGATGCAGGGGAAGGCAGTGGTGATAAAAGGGAGATGATGTCGAGGTACCCAGAAAAAAATAGAAGGTTTGGGTGAAAAGTTCTGTGGTTCCAATGGCAATGGAAGCATCACAGGGCTGTCTCTACGTCTCCACCACATGGTCTGCTCAGGCTTGTCCTTGGAAGACCAAGGCAGAGAGAGAGGTAGTTCCCACAGTCCTCATAAGAAGGTCACTCCCACAAGGAGGTAGCATCAGGCTGTGACCTGATTGACAGACTGAACTCTATCCCTATACTTGTTTATCAAGTTGACATGAAATGATGTAACTGTCACATCTTCTCTAGTTCTAATTTTGTTATGGGTCTGTTGAAGTTTTTCTGTTTCTGTTTACTTTAATTTGGGTAAATAGTGTCTTTCTACATAGTGGTCCATTTCTACTGTTTTAGAACTTGTTGGAATACAGTTTTTCTAGGAAGTTTATGATTTCTTTTATTTCATTTGAATTTGTCATAATGTCACCCTGTTCTAGATAGTCTTATCTTCCTTTTCTTTTCCTTTGTTAAGTTTATCATTGGTTTTCCAATTTTCTTGATCCTTTTGAAGAACCCATTTCTTATCTTCTTGATTATTTTCAGTTTCTCAGTTCATTTACTTCTGCTGTAAGTTTTATGATTCTCTTTCTTCAGTTGTTGGAGATTTTTTGTTGTTCTTGGTCTAGTTGTTTGAACTATTGTATTAAAATGTTGATTTTGTTTTTCTCCTTTTTATGCATGTATTGATAACTATAAATTGCTTTATAATTACTGAATTTTCTGTGTATCAATGATTTGGGCATGCTGTGTTATAATTCTCACTTGTTTTAAGGAGTTTCTTAATTTCATCCCTTATTTAGTCTATGACCCAGCCTTTTTAAAATAGTGTTATTCAGTCTGCATGTTTTCATGTTTATGTTCCTGTTCTTTCTATTGTTGATTTCTCATTTTATAGGGTTGTGATATGAGGAAAAAAAACTAGGATCTCAATATGTTTGAATTTGTTAAGACTTGATTTGTGGAATGACATGCAATCTGTTTTAGAGTCTGCACCTTGTTTGCTCAAGAAAACTTATTCTTTTATTATTGGCTGATTATATATATATATACATATATATACACACACATTTAATAGATGATTGTACTCTTCGGTTCTTCTGTATTTTTTTATTGACTTTCTTTCCTGATTATCTGTCTTTACTTGAGAGTGGTGTATTGATGAGACCTACTGTTATTGTGGAACTGTTGATTTCTCTCTTCAACTTTGTGATGATTTGGTGGATGTATTTTGATTGGATGTGTACATATCGATTATGATGATATGTTTCTGCTCTACTTGTTTTTTATCATTGTGCAGTGTCCATTCTTATCTCTCATTGTTAGTTGTTTTGAAGTTAGTGTTTTGAAATTATCTGAGATTAATATTGCCACTCCTGCCTTTTGATGGTTGCTGTTGACTTGGTAGTTTCCCCCCATCTTTTGATTTTAGTGTGTTTTTGTCTGTGAGTTTGAGGGGTGTCTCTTGCATGCAGTATATTGATGGATACTATTTTCTTATCCAGTCTGCTATTATCTTTCTTTTGTTTGGTGCATTTAGTCCAGTGACATTCAGCATTACTATTTATAATTTGAATTTTTTGTTATCAGTTTGCTTTATTTGTTTTGTTCCCTTTTCTCTCTGTGTATGTGATATTATTAATATTCCTTTTCCTACTGTAATTCTATATTGTTGGGGTTCTGTTTTCAATCTTGGTTTCTGGCTGGTGATGTTCTGTTAGGCTTTCACATTTGTGTACTGTCATTGCTGAGCTCTAAGCATAATGACCCAGGTGGTATATTTTTTATAATGCTGTTCTTATTTTTATGAATTATTTTAGTTTTTTCTTGTTTGAAAATATAGTTTTCCCTCATAATTTAGGGATAACTTTGTTGGATATAGGATTCTTAGTTGGAAATTTTGCTACTTCAAAGTTTGGTATATATTATTCCATTGTATTCTTGCCTGGCTAGTTTCTGCTGAGAAATCTGAGCTTATCTTTATCAGTTTTCTTTTATAAGTGATTGTTCATTAGTCCCTAAGTACCCTCAGGATTTTATCTTTTTGCTTGAAATTAGATTTTTTTGACTACAGTATGTTTTGCTGCTTTTCTTTTGAGGACTCTTTTATGTGGGGTTTTTCTCAGCTTCTTTCTGTAGGATACTGGAGACATTCTTTCACAAATTCTTTAGCTATTAACTCTGCATATAATTTTTATGTCTTCTTGCTCTGAGATCCTGAAGGTAAGTTATTTATTGATGGTGTCCCACACTAATTGTGAGCCTTATTTCAGTTCTTTTGTTTTTTATGGTTGATTGTTTCTTTTATCGACTGTAGTCAGAGTGATTATCTTCAAGCTCTTGATTTGATCATAATTTCCCCATTATTTTCATCAGATCTTTTACCATGTTACTTATTTCTTATATCTCATTTTTTATCTTCTGTGATTTTGGGGGGTGGGTGCAAGATTTTTAGCTTCTCAATGTATGTTTGTTGAAAACAACAAATGTTTTCATGAATGTTTCCCACATGTTTTAAAGGGTTCTAAACGTAATTCTTTTAAATTCTATTACTGGTAGCTCCAAGGCCTCTTTTCTCAGAGTATTCTGTTGGACATAGGTAATTTTCTATTGTTTGATTGTTTTTTTTTTCTGGACTTATTTTTAGAACACTGCAGTTGACTGGTATTTCTATGGCTTTGTGGTGGGGTTATTAGATTGTATAAGGGTAATTGATTTTTTGATTATTGAGAGAGAGTTCTAGCAGGAGCTGGATATAATATGATGAAGAGATGAAGAATAAAGGAAAGAAAAGGATAGGTGAGGAACATGAGGGAACAGAATCAAAAGAGTAGAGTATATGTAATAGTAGCAATAATAAGTGGCCTTTGGAATAAATCAGAAAGATTGTAAAATATTGGGAAAAGGTTAATGGTTACAGTGGTACTATATTTTACTAGGATAGGGAGATTGAAAGCCAAAGGTGATGATGAGTGGGTCAGAAGGAGAGTGTTAGTAAATAATCAGCCTGGGAGAAGAGGACTTTGTGTGTGCATGCAGATTTAGGAAGGAAGTATAATGGATGCAGGAATGAGAAAGTGAAAAGGAGAGAGGGAGTGTGG
>PVJH01024971.1:0-32276 GCA_004026705.1 Nesogale talazaci | reverse complement strand
GGCCCAACTTTCATGGGCACATGAGGCCATGGCAAATGCCATGACTTGGGTCAGGTGGACATTAGTCTGCAAAGTCACATCCTTGCTTTTCAATATTTTAAAGAGGCCTTGTGCTTCAGATTTACCGAATGCAACTTATTTTGAGTGCTGCTTGCATGCGCATTGATTGTCGCTCCAAGTAAGACCACATCCTGGGAAATGTCCATCTTTTCTTTCTTTATCCTCAGGTTACCCACGGTTCCAGGTGTGAGGCGTTGTTCTTCTTTATATTGAGTTGTAATTCATGCGGAAAGCTGCAATTTTTGACCTTCATCTATAAGTGCCTCAAATCCGCCTTACTTTCAGTAAGCATGGTTATGTCATCTGCATATTGCAAATCGTTAAAAATTTCTCCTATTGGGCTGAGCCCTGGTGGCGTAGTGGTTGTGCGTGGGACTGCGGCCCACTGGGACGGAGGTTCAATTCCAGTAGTGGGGCTGGGCCTCCAACTCCCACCACCGGAGAGCAGTGATGCCCCCCCCCCAAAAAAAAATTTCACCCATCCTGAGGTAACATTCTTTTTCATGTAAACCAGCTTTTCTGATTATATTATGCTCATGATACAGATTGAGTAAGTATGGTAAGAGAATGCAACCCTAAAATATACCTTTCCTTATTTTAAACCATGCAGTATTCCCTTGTTTTAGTCACACAACTATCCCTTGGCTTATGTCAGGGTTTCTCATGAGCACAATGAGGTGTTCTGGGGTTCTCCATCTCAAGACTGGACGTAGATTGTTAGGGTCCCCACACAGTCAGTTGTCTTTTTCATAGTCAACAAAACACAAGTAAACATCCTGGTGTTTTCTGCTTTGAGCCAACTTCCATTTGACAATAGCAATGATATCCCTTCTTCCACAACCTCTATTAAATCCAGCCTAAACCTCTGGTAGTACCCTGCCAATGTACTTTTGCAACCGTTGTTGGATGACTTAAGGGAAATTTTACTTGCGTGTGGTGTTAATGATACTGTTCTATAATGTGAGCATTCTGTTGGGTCACCTTTCTTTGGAATGGATACAGGTCTCTTCCAATCAAGTGGCTAAGCTGTCTTCCAAATTTCCTGTCATAGATGAATTAGTGCTTCATCAGCTGTTTCGGGCTTGGGCCTTCAGTGGAGCTTGGACTTTTCCTTCAGCACCATGGGTCCACGTGCATATGCCACTTCTTGAAGTGGTTGAATGTCCACTACTCATTTTTTGTACAGAAACTCTGTGTTCTTTCATTTTCTTGGGATAGTTTCTGCATCGTTCAATAGTTTACCAGTAGGATTTTTGAATATTACAGCTCAGGATGTGAAAGTTTTCTTTGGGTCTTTCAGTTTAAGATATGACACGCACGTTCCTCCTTCTCAGTTTTTCTAATTCCAGGGTGGTGCACGTTTCATTATAATGTTTGGCTTAGCTTCCCTTTGAAATGTGCTAGACAGCAGGGTAACTTAGCCAGATACTGAAACCTCATGAACAGCAGCAGAGATGATCAGAACCACTGTTGGAGATGAATGCCTCAAGTTGGAAGGCATTCAGCATGTAGAATGAACCATAATGGCATGAATGGAGTAAAGCTTGAGGAAGAAAAGCCTTTATGACCTGGATTTGCTGATGAGGCACAATGTAAAATGGGAAAAGAAAAAAGCTGTAAGCATCTATTTAATAATTGCAACTTGAAATGTACAAAGTATGAATCTATGAAAGTTAGACGTCATAAAAATGAATTGGAACGCAGAAATACTTATATCTTAATTTTACTAAACTGAAATTGACAAGTGCTGATTTTGTGAATCAGCCTGTCATGAGGCTTGTTATCCCTGGAATGACAGAATCAAGAGGAATGGTGTAAATTACATTCTAGTCAGAAGGATCATTTCAAGATCTATCTAGAAGTACAGTGCTGTCTGTAATAGGATAACGCTGATCTGCATAGAAGGAAATATAGCCAACAGAACTACTATTCGCATGTATGCACTAACCACTAGAATAGAAAGGCAGAAAGTGAGTTTCACCAAAGCGTTCAGTCTGAAACGCTGAAACGTGATCAAAACACAGTGAGACATTATTAGTGATTGGAATGCAAACGTTGGCAACAAAGAGGAAGGAACAGTAATTGGAAAGTGTGTTCTCTGTGTAGGAAACAAAGCTGGAGATCATAGAATAGACTTTTGCGAAGCCAAGGACATCTTTGTCTCCAGTACATTTTTTCAACATCACAAAAGACAAGAACATATGTGGGCTTCTCTAGATAGAGTGCAAAGAAACGAAGTTGACTGTGTCTTTGGGAAGAGACGATGGAGAAGCTCAAGATCACAGCTAAAACTAGGCCAGGGGCAGACTGTGGAAGACCATCAATTGTTCTTACATGAGTTCAAGTGGAATCTGAAGATAACTAGAACCAGCCCAGGAGAGCCAAAATACGACCTTGAGTCTATCCCACCTGGATTAAGAGAAGATCCCGAGAACGGATTTGATGTATCGAACACCAAGGACAGAAGACCCGACAAGCTGTGGGGTGACATCAAGAACATCATCCATGAAGAAAGCATTCGAAGCATTAGCCTTGAGAAGACAACAACTCCGTTCCCAGCCGGCAGGTGGCGGCCTGCAGCTTTCAGGCGACGTGGACCGGAGTTTCCGCTAGAGGGCGCGCTGCTCCGTTTGTCGGGCCTCCCTTCACCCAAGCGGAACTCTTTAGCTGGTCTGGTTTCCGTGGGGTGTGTATTTGGAGGGCACCCGGCCTTCCGGCGCTTCCGTACAGGCTAGGAACAGGGTCTTGTAAGGAAGGGACCGGCTGGAAGCCGGCAGAGAAGGTCCGCCTGGGTGAGCTGCGGTTTCCTCCGTGCGTCTCCGCCCCTCTGGCCTTCCATTCCGTGAGCTTGGACCTGCCTCCAGCCGCGCCGGGACCCCCGCAAGGAGGGGGCGGTGGTGCAGATGGAGACCCAACTGCAGAGCATTTTTGAGGAGGTCGTGGTGAGTGGAACTACTGGGATCCAGGGCGATCCCGGGGGAGACGCGGGGCGGCCGAGGAGTTCGCCTGGGCCGGGGCCGCCTCCCCCTCCCCCTTGAGTGGCGCGCAGGGTAGGTGGGCCGGGGCCGCAGCGACCCTCAGGCTGTTGTCAAACCCACGTCTCCTTGCAGATGCACAGCCTCCTGATGGCCGGCTGGACAGGTGTGGGAAGTTTCTAGGAAAGATGACGGGTACGATGGCGATAGAGGTCCGGCCCTCCCACCCTACTTTGTTTGTTTACGTGTTTTGTTTTTCATTTTACAGAAAACAGAAATTATAGAAGAGGCGTTCCCTGGGTGAGTTCCCTGATCTTTCACGTGAGGTTTGTAACGGCTTGACTGCATACCTGTTTCTTGGGCCGCACGGTTCTGAAACCGATTGTTCTGCTTTGTGTCAGGTTGCCCTTTTAAAGCTGGTGGCAAATAATGTCCTTATGGGTTTTTTTGTTTGTTTGTTTGCCAGTATATTTATGGATACCCCTGAAGATGAAAAAACAAAGCTTATCAGCTGTTTGGGGGCCTTCAGACAGTTTTGGCTTGGCCTTTCTCAGGTGAGCACTACATTTTGAATACATTCAGCAGCGAATTTGGGGCCTTATTAAAGCTAGCATTGTCACTATGTTAATTTATTTTATGTTATTTTACGTATCCATCTATTCAAACCTACCCTGCCTCCTGGGCGATATGAGTCAGAACTGATTTGATGACAGTGCGTTTGGTCTTTTGAGTTTGGTCATTTCTGATTTCCATTTGTTGTTATTTACGTACTTGATAACTCTGCTTGGAATATTTTTATTTGAGTTTATTTTATAAAAAGAAGTCGCCATGTTGCCTATCTAAGATATTTCACCCAATTCTTCTAATTCATTTGGTATAACTACCAACTGCTTGCTGTGTTAGGGATTGTAAAATACAGATTTTCATTCACTTACTCAACAGGTAAGAAAACTGGCACAGTATTAAGCCAATGGTCCTAATATGGTGTTTAATGCTAGGTTTGTATTGATATGTGTTGTGTTAGCACACTCAGACTCCCCAAATAAGGTGAATTTAAAAATACTTTATTACCTGCGTAGGGGCTGACTCAGCAGGAAGCTAGAGCAGCCCCCAGCTCGGGGAGGATGCAGTTTTTATAGGTCAAGAGCAAGCAGCTGCAAGTGAGCATGTACAGAAGCAGAAACTGCGATTAGCTGTTCCCAGCAGGGAGTAACAGTCCTGCTTGTTTCAAGTCTGAAATAGTTTTATAGCTGAGGCTTATCTTGCTCCATTCTGTAACATTTTCTCGAGCAAGCTTGAAGCTTGTTCTTCTTCAAGGCTGCAGAAACAGGGTAGCAGGAGTGGAAAATTTTACAAAACCAAGCAGTTAGCAGTCACAATACAAAATGGATTTATTTAGGGGCAACTTGTTATAATATACAGTTACATTTACATTAGTTACATGCAGTTACATTAAATGCAGTAGTAAAGATACAGAGCCATTATAATATGGCTACGAAGAAATTATAATCAGGGTCCCAACCTAATTTTTAGAAAACGAAAAGAGCATTAAAACCTAGTTACAATCTGACCCTGTCTCACCAGGATGAACCACTCAGGGTATATGGTGGTACAGCAAAGGGAGCATAGCAATAAAGTCCCCAAGGAATGCCAAAGGGAGACTTTGGGGTCAAGGCATGGCACTCATAAAGGTCAACAAACAGACCTGGAACCATGTGAGGGCTTTTCAATTTTTGCTCTTGGCTGTTTACTTATTTATTTGGTTTGGTGTATTAGCTGTTGTTGACTTTCTTTGTCTTGATTTTTGGTGTTATGTTTTGTTCTGCTTCGTTTTTGTGCATATTATTGCCCAAGCATGTCTATCTGGACAAGAGAGATAGGATAAACAATCCAGAAGAGAGAACAATGGGACCAGCAGTTCCAGGGAGGACACAGGAGAGACGGAGGTGGGGGAAAAGGAGGGTGGTGCCAACAAACTCAGGGACAAGGGAAGAAGAAGTGGTGTAAAATTGATGGCAATGAGGGCATAGAATGCTTGCGGGGGGGGCGGGGACTCAATCAAGGGCAGTGTAGCCTAGAGAAATTACCAAAACCCAAAGGAAGGCCAAACATGATAGTGGGACAGGAGGAAAGTAAAAAGAAAGAGGAAAGAACCAGGAGGCAAAGGACATTTATAAAAGTCTAAATACAGGCATGTACATGTGGTAATATATTTATATGTAACAATAGGGGATTAGATATATGTACATAAATTTATAAAGTATTACAGCAGCAGATAGACCTTAGGCCTCCACTCAAGTACTTCCTCAGTGCAATAACGCTTCGTACTTACAACCTTGCACTCTGTGATGTTCACTTTCCCTGACAAAATGAGTGCATAAGCAAAGGCGGTGATGAAAGGTGATGGTGCCCGACTATCAAAAGATACAGCACTTGGGGTCTTAAAGATAAACATGCAACCATCTAGCTGCGGAGCAACAAAGCCCACATGGAAGTCACCAGCCTGTATGAAACAAAAACCGGTGCCCTAGCAAAGCATCAGTTAAAGTACTCGGCTTTAACCAATTAGTCAGAAGGTCAATGATGCAAGCCTGCTAGCTGCTCCATCTGAGAGTGATATGGCAGTCAACTTCTGTAATAGTGTGTGGCTTTTTGGATTCTCTGTAAGGTAGTTCTTGTCTGTCCTATACTGTTGCTGGAATCAGCTGGCAGGGGGGTTAAGATCAAAGGTGGTGCAGACCACACTACATTGGATCAGAGCCTTGATGTAGGTAAATGCGTTTCATCCCACCCTGATCCTCTTACAACTGACTGGCTGATCGTATCAGATCACATTGCGGGGGATGATTACATCATTACATGACAACCCAGTCACTGAAAATCAAGACCTAGCGAAGTTGGCATGTACAGGGGGGGTGGGGGTGGGGGTGGGAAGGGAGGATACATTCCAAATCCATGTCTTTTAGACAAATCTGTTTTTTTTCCTATTGAGTAATTTTAAAAATAATTTTTATCAATCATTTTCTTGGGGGCTCATACAACTGCCATCATGCTCAATGCATATGTCAATTGTATGCAGCCCACATTTGCACACCTGTTGTGTCCCTTCACCTGCCCTTCCCTGCTGTCCATACTACAGAGAGGTCATATGTAGATACTTGCAATTAGTTCTTGAATCCTGATAACTGATCCCTTTGACACCTCGTGGTCCCACAAGCTAGTGTGCTTCTTCCATGTAGGCTTTGTTGCTTCTCAAGATGGCCGCTTTACTTACCTTCAAGCCTTTAAGACCCCAAATGCTACATCTTTTGATAGCTGGGCACCATTCCCTCTCTACATCACCATCTGCCCTCCGGCTCCCCCACCCCAGTTAGCTACCATATGTAGCCCTGGATTTGGTCTGGCACCTACTGTACTACCTGGGCCTCCCGCCCAGAAATTTCTGTAACTGCCACTTTTTTCCTGATACCCCTTTTGCATATTTTTAAATTCTTATTAAGCTTACCTTAGTGGACTCATGTTGTACCTGTCCTTTTGCGCTTGACTAACTTCATTTAGTATAATTTCCTCCAGTTATTCCCATGTAGTGATGTGCTTCATGCGTTCATCCCTGCTTTTCAGTGACGCATAGTACTCCATTGTATTTATGTACCACAGCTTTTTAATCCATTTGTCAGTTGATGGAAATTTGGACTGCTTCCAACTCCTTGCAATTGTGAACTGTGCTACGGTGAACATTGGAGCACAGATGTCTGGTCATAGATTATTGCTTGCCTCTTCTGGGTAGATGCCCAGTACGGGGATTGCTGGGTCATATGGTGGCTTAATTTCCATCCATTTTAGATATTGCCAAATCGATTTCCAAAGTGGTTGTACATACCTACAGGTCCACCAGCAGTGGATAAGAGGATAAGAGTTCCTCTCGCTCCACAGCCTCTCTAACACTTGTTGCTTTCTGGTTTTTTTGTTTTTTTTTTTAATTAGGCTAACCCAGAGGGTGTTAAATGTTATCTCATTGTTTTGATTTGCGTATCTCTTATGGCTAATGATCGGGAACATTTTCTCATATGTTTATTGGGTATTTGGATTTCTGCCTCTGTGCAGCTTCTGTTCAAGTCCTTTGCCCCCCTCCTCAGGGGGCTGTTAGATTTGCTTTTTAGGAGCTCTCAGGGTATTGTAGATTTTAGTAATAAGGCCTTTACCTGACTTGTCATTGCTAAAGATGTTTTCCAAGTCCGTCCACTCTCTTATGACTCTCTTGGTGAACTCTTTCGATGTGCATAGGTGTTGTATCTTCAGTATATCCCACGTGTCTATTTGTGCCTCCTTTGTGTTTGTGTCCTTCTCTATTTCTGATAGCCTATGTAATCCCTGTGCCAGTGTTCTCAGGTTGGTCCCAATTTCCTCATAGATGGCCCTAGTAGTTTGGGCCTATTGAATAATTTATAGGATAGCCCCATACTACATTCACCCACTTGCTGTCGAACCAATTTCAACTTTGAGTGATCCTATAGGATTCAGTGGCCTTCTAGTGACCCTATAGGATAGAGTGGCCCCATAAGGTTCCCAAGGCTACAAATGTTGAAGGAAGCCGACCGCTTCCTCTTTCTTGTACAGAATACCTGTGGGGTTCAAACCGCCAACCTTTCATTTAGCAGCCAGCTCTCCCTGTTACATACTATAGACACTAATCATTGTCATCTGGATTCTCCCTTACGATAACTATCGTAAGTAATTGCTTAACAATACATGCCATAGACAGGGGAACAACCAGGGAATGAAAAGCAACAACAAGGAAGATATCGAGTTCCCAGTGCTGTTGGAGCAACAGCAATCTAGCTGAAAAGAATTACTAAAAGGCAGAAGAAGTGTGAGTATGATGGCGTGGCAGCAGGAAAGTAAAAAGAAACAGGAAAGATCTAGGAAGAAAGCTGTGGATTGAGCTATAGACATGAGTGTGTATTATGTAAATATATTCATAAAAATAGAGGTATTAGCCTATGTATATATATGGCAGTATACTGAGCAAGTGGATGGACTTTGGGCTTCTGCTCAAGCCCTCCCTCAACACAAGAACACTTTGTTGTAACAACCTGGCATTTCTGTGATGCGCACCCTCCCCACACTATCACTGAAGACAAAATGGGTGAATAAATAAATGTAAAGAAAGTTGATGTTATATCAAAAGATATAACATCTTGGGTTTCAAAGGCTACCTCGCAAAGAAGCAACAAGCCTGTGTGATCGTGAAGTGTTAGTATAATCAGGTAGCAGGTACCAGGAGACCCACAACAGCACAAAAACATTGGGTCGGAGCAGAGATTCCAAACTCATCTATAGACAATAGCACAAGGATGAGTCAACCCTGGTACAGGAGAGCATCTCTGAAACACACACTATTCTTTTGGTTCTTTGAGGCATCCTCACTGCCCACTATCATGAGCCCAGTCCTGTCAGTACTGGCTAGACCAGAGCATGTGTACTGCCACAGATAAAAATTCATGACACACGGCATCCAAGTCATGTAAGCCTCTTAGGAACAGAAATGGGAGTAGCAATACCAGCAGGAAAGAAGGCGATTGGGATGAGGAGGCAAGGAAGGCAAAGTATCAGTGTTCATCCCCCAGAGGGATGAACAACAGAAATGTGAGTGAAGGGAGACAGAGGACAGTGTAAGAGGTGAAAATAATTTATAATTTATCAAGCCTCAAAGGATGGGAGTGGGGGAGGGAGGGGAAAAAAGATGAGCTAATACCAAGGACTCAAATAGAAAGTAGATGTTTCAAAAATGATGATGGCAACATATGTACAAATATGTTTGATATGTGTGGAATGTTGCAAGAGCCCAAATAAAATGATTTAAAAATAAATAGTAGATTTTAAGTAATAATTTATTGCTAGTACTAGTAAATTCTGTTCTAAGAGCAGTATAATATTCTATTGTATGCCTGCATAGTCCTTTAATTCAGTGGTTGTCATTCTTGCTAATGCCGTGATCCTTTAATACAGTTTTCATATTGTGGTGATTCCCCAACCAAATATAATCATTTTCTCATTTTCAGGAGTCACATGAACAGTGCATCCAGTGGATAGTTAAATTCGTTCATGGCCAGCATAGTCCTAAAAGGATTTCTTTTCTTTATGATTGCTTAGCAATGGCAGTTGAGACGGGACTTCTTCCACCCAGGTAGGTGTCATGGCGGAGATCAGCAACTCAGAGAAGTTTTCTTTATGCTGATGTTTAGAAAGGGGGTGTTGTGAGGCGTAATGTTTTTTTTTGTTTTTTTTTTTTGTTTTTTTGAGCATCACTGCTCTCCGGTGGTGGGAGTAGGAGGCCCAGCCCCACTGCTGGAATTGAACCTCCATCCCAGTGGGCCGCAGTCCCGCGCACAACCACTACGCCACCAGGGCTCAGGCCGAGACGTAATGTTGAAAGAAGAAGAAAATGGAGGCTCCTTGGGTAGTTCTTGAGAATGGTGCAGGACTTAGAATCTTAGAATTGTATCTAAATGTGAGTTGCTTAACGTCCATGATATGATCTGTGAAATAGGACAGTCCGTGATTTGAATGTTATACACGTTCTATATTTAAACTTTATGGGAGCCCCCTTCCTGTTGCCTGTGTTGGAGCTGCTGGCAGAAGCCGCTGAGAGAACCGGGAAGGAGCCGAGCATGCCCTGTCCTGGCTGTTTGGTCTGCCTGAGTGACAGGAGTGGCCACTACAGCCTCCTGCCTGCCAGGCAGAGGCCTGAGAGTTCACATGTAGAGTCAGCTCTTCCGCCTCACCTGTCTGCATCCGATGTGTGGTCTGGTGCTGTGCAAATCTGCCTTTGAAAACCATGCCAACAATTGCTGTTTTATCTTTAAAGGGAAAAAAAAAATCCTATGGGACCATAAGGATGTATACGCAGATGTAGCCACAGATGTTCCCTAAAGGGATGTTGAGTTGTTGTTGGGGTGGCTGACCGAACTTAGTAGACTGCTTCCTGTCAGGCAGGATGTCTTATTGATTCAGTCCGAGAGTGGCTGCTGGAGCCCTGCCAAAGGCCTTCCTACTCACACATCGGGTGCTTGATGCCCAGTTGTCGTCTGGGACCATAGACTCACTTCTCCCCGTGGTCTGGGAGTGTTCAGTAGAGGACTCTGGAGAAGTTGTGTCAACTTGTGCTCACTTGCCTGGAGGTGTTAGCATCCTGGTTTCCAAAGTCTTAGGCCGGCCCAGATTTAAGAGGAAAGGACACTGACATTCCTGCTTACTCGTGTGTCATCAGGGCTCCTTATCCTATTTCAGAAAAGCTTGTGAGAAAATCCGGTCAGTATCTTAGAAATATCTAATCTGCCACAGTCTGATACCTGGTAAACATTTAGTCAAGTGTCCAGCTTTTGGTAAATGTATAGAAAATAAGAATGGCAACACATGTACAAATATACTTGATACAATTGATACATGGATTGTTATAAGACTTGTAAGAGCTCCCAATAAAATCTTTTAATTAAAAGGGAAAAAATCTGTTTGTAATTGAATTGGGTGTTCCTTTCTTATAGGCTGGTTTGTGAATCCCTGATAAACTCCGATACTCTTGAATGGGAAAGAACACAACTTTGGGCACTAACATTTAAACTGGTTCGGAAAATCATAGGGGGAGTGGACTACAAGGTATTTTTCTCTAATTATTTCCATATATGTGCCTTATTTTCAGGCAAGGAATGACCTGGAAGCATTTTTAAAATCTGTTTTTCGTTGTGTACTTCTGTCTCTGAAAAATGCAGGTGATAAATACATCTTTCTGAGTAGGGAAGATAGAAGCACAATCTGTGTTCCTTCGTGCACAGACATTGGGTCCCATCCGTGTGGCACACGAAAGAGCAGAGGAGGGCTTTGTGGAAATAGAAAAGATGGAGGCGCCCCTCCATGAAGGGAGCAAGGGCCTGCTTCCCCTCCACCTTGGCCTTCCCTAACTGCCCTCCTCAGCACTCGGAGGGCCCCAGAAACAGGAGCTTCCAGCTCCCACCAGGGCTGCAGAGCCCTCTGCTTCCTTCCGTCCACTCTCCTGAACTGTCCTCTTTGACAGAATTCCCAAACCGACTCTGCTCCGTGTCTTATGCAGTGTCTCTAATCCAAAATAACTGAATAAGTATACATACTGGTTTGAATCATGGTGTAACAGTGTTAACTCTCATACTGTAATATCTTAGTTACTTAATAGGCAAAATTTACCTTCTCATTTGTGTGTATAGTGGTTTATAATTGTTTCTATGTGTGTGCTTTGTCTTTTTTTAATAAAACTTCTCAGATAATTTATAGTCAGTAATTACATGTTGAGTAGAAATACGTCTTTTTATATCAGTTTCGGCTTTGAAGTCCTGCAACTAGCAGTTGATATGTGGGGGTAGAATAAATAGCTTTGTTGGACTCGCTTGAGGGTTAAGGAAAGTGGTGGATGCAAAGTTCGAATTTGCCAGAGGGAGAGAGAGTATAAAAATTCAATCCCCGGAAAGTTGTATTATCCACATTTTCAAGTTCTGCTCAGGTGTAAGAGGGGTCTTCATTGGTTCATGGAAAAATCCAATCTTTTTGTTCCATTTCTCCCATGAATTTTTCAAGTCACCCTCATATTTCTAGCACGAGTTAAGCTTTTTTAACCTTTGTAACCTTAGAAAATTAAAGAAACTTGGATTTTCTTTTTTTTTAATTTTCATTTTTAAGTGACATTGCTCTTACATATTTCATAACCTTTATAGCACTCTCTTTGGAACACAGCTCTTTTGGAATTAATATCAGAGACTTAAAGTGTTCACTGATTGAGGAAAGTAAAAGGTGTGATCTTGAAGTTTTTCCCTGAGCACATTATTGTGAAATTTTTAAATGAGATCCAATTTACAAGTAATGGCATTGGTGATTCCGTGGTAGAATTCTCACCTTTCCTACTGGGTTGGCTTCATGGGCAGCCGCCACCTCAGTCGTTGGCAAACAGCGTGCTGCCATGTTCCTGAACAAGTGCCAGTGCAGCTTCCAGACCAAGAGTAAGGAGGCAAATCCAGCGCTTACTTCCTAAAACCAACCAATGAAATCCTGATGGAGCACAGAAGTCCATGTCATGGGACTGTCATGGGAATGGTTCCATGCATTGGGTCTCCTGGATTCTGGGTCAGCCTGACCGCTGCTAACAACAGCCAGAGGAGACATCATATTTCAGAATCAGGCATGGATTAGTGTTAAAGCTAGCCCAGGGAATGCGTCTTACTTTTAACCTATGCCTGTCTGTCTTATTCCAGGGGGTTCGAGATCTTTTAAAAGTGATTTTGGAGAAAATTTTGACAATCCCTAACACAGTGAGCTCAGCTGTTGTGCAGCAGCTTCTGGCAGCCAGAGAGGTAATCCAAACACAGCTGAAATCCATTGACGTTTACCGCCCAAGCCCAGTTTGGTTGAGTTCTGTTATTAAACTTTGGGTTGTTTGTAAAATGTCTTATTTGTTTATTTCTATCAAAGTCTCCTACATGCTCAGAGATACAGTTTCATGCCAGTCGGGAATTTTTGACTTTAATGATGAAAATAGTAATAAAGTTATTGGGATATTTTAAACCTTCAGAAGAGCTCATCTACTAGCACATGTTGCAAGGGTAGTTACTCTGGTCTGTTCCTGTCCTGTCAAGTCTACCAGTTCTTAAAACATTGACAGTATTTGACTAACCATCAACAGTCCACTCCATTGTTTATTAATCTTTGTTTGCAGAGGTTCTTTACATACGCATGAATTGCTTTATATGGCAGTTTAAGACCAGTGCATCCATATAGTCTTTGCTAGTCTTTTTGTTGTTGTTGCTACTGTTGTATTTAAAAGGCTAACAGACTATTAATAAAAGTAGTAACATTTCTGAATGTGAAAGCCAAGAGAGATAGCCCTTCAGAAACAGTAACAGGAATAATGGTTCCCTGAGGGTACAGGGAAAAGGTGGCTAGGTGGGCATAGGGGGCTGATGGCACTGATGGCTGTATAACCCCACTGGATGGGATGAATAGCAGAATTGTATGTACATGGATATGTTGGATTGTGAAAAATATGACCCTCCCCCCCCAATAAAACTATTATTAGGGCAGAAATAAATATATTAAGAAATAGATATGGGTTCTTGGGGGATAGACTGAGGGAGGGAGGAAATAGAGAGGAGCTGATATCAAGGAATTCAAGAAGAAAGGAAATATTTTGAAACTGATTGTGGTAGCAGTTAAAGAGCTCCCAATAAAGTCATTAAAACTTTAAAAAAGATAATGTCTCATTGCCCTTTTTTCTTCGTAGGTTATAGCATATATCTTGGAAAGAAATGCTTGTTTACTGCCGGCCTATTTTGCAGTTACTGAGATCAGGAAACTATATCCTGAGGGAAAACTTCCACACTGGGTACAATTGATATTTTCTAAAATTTTAAATTGAAGTTCAGTTTCAAAAGATTTGTTATAATTTTATATTACTATTTTTTTTAAGATTTTAAGACGTGGTCACTACTTTCCCTAAATGACATATATTTATTTTAATCCTTATGATGTATGGTTTTGATTTCCCTGCTGTCCCATGGAGGCAGTTCATCTGTGTGATTAAAATACACAGAGCTTCATCACCCAGCTAAGACTATGGTGGGGTGACATGGTTAATGCAGGGAAAGCTAAACTGATAGGTAATTATTTGAAAGCAAAAGGAAATAATCTTTGCGTAATTAGAAAATGCCAAGCAGCACTAAACATGACCCCCTTTTACATAAGTAATTGTTGTGTTTGAGGAAATCTTGAGTTTATTTTTATATTTATTTGTGTGTTATCTTTTCTTTTTCTTTTTTTTAGTTACTTGGAAACCTGGTGTCAGATTTTGTGGATACCTTCAGGCCCACTGCAAGAATAAACTCCATTTGTGGTAGGGTAATTTAAAACATATTAAATGACACCTGATTTTAGAATTTAACTATTAAACAAAGGAGCAGAATGATATCTCAGTTATGTCTCAGTGGCTTATCATTGTAGTAACTTTCTAGGAGCATGAGAGAAAAATAGATATAAAGACGGGGTCGGAACTTCATGCAGAAAGTTCTAGAAGGTGCTATTTCTGGTACTTTTAATACAGCTAGTAAAACACCATAGAATCTATATAACTAAAATTCCAACAAACCACACCGTGGTCATGTACAGGAGAATATCAGGCTCCTTCACTTTATTTTCATTCTTTTTCTTTTCTACTTGTAGAAAAAGGATTGCTATCAAACTCCACTCATTGGGTCAGAGACCCTTGTGGTATTGGCAAAACCCTTTTCCATCATGTAGCACACTGCCTACCCATGTGTGTTCATTGGCTAGCCAGTGGCTCAACTCCAAGCTCTCAACAATGTGCACTCTGTTTTCATTCTTTTTTTGTTTTGTTTTTGGTTTTTTTTTTTGGTGGAGGGGGCATCACTGCCCTCAGGTGGTGGGAGTAGGAGGCCCAGCCTTTGCTCCGTGGAGCTAGAATCGAACCTCCATCCCAGTGGGCTGCAGTCCCGCGCACAACCACTACACCACCGGGGCTCAGCTCTTTGTTTTCATTTTTAACCTTTGTTTTTTATTTCACTTATTTTGTTTTCCATTTGTCATGATTTGTTAAGTCTCTGAAATTTCTTGCCAAAAATAAGTGTATAATTTGGCAGTTTTTACAGTGCCCAAATATGCCCTTGAATTATTTCTTTTTTTTTTAATTTATTTTGCTTTGAAAATAGAAACTTCATTTTACTTATACAAGGTACAATTTGAAAACACAAATCGTAGATATTATGAAAATACAGTGGACATGAAAATACAGTGGACTCCCTTAAATTATTTTTAAGAGTCATGGTAGCCTCAGAGGAATCTGGGAATTAGACCCTTATTTATTCATTGATCAAATAGTAAGAACCAACTGAACTACTATTCTAGATACTGGAAGTATAAAATAGACATTAGACCACACTGGGTATATATTCTAAAATTCTCAGACTCTTACCTCTTTGAGCTGGCTTAGGGTTGCCATTTAAAGAGCTGTGGAAGTGATTCGTGTGTGAAAAGAAAGATTCTGAGTTACGTTTGAGACATCGTAATTTGAGATACCAAAGGAATCCTGGTAGCCCTGTTGGGTAAATGTTGTACTGCTAGCAGTAAGTTTGGCAGTTTAAGCCCACCATCTTCAGGAGAAAGATGAGGCCCTCTGCCTTGGAAACTCTATTCGGGCTTCCACTTCCCTTGGTGGCAGTGAGTGGACAGGGCATCCAAGTAGCACTTACTTGTTAGCTAGTTGAATATATAACTGAGCCTCATCTGCTTATCTGAGTCCTCAGATGACCTCAGACCAGGGCTGGATGTACTTTTTCTATAAAGGGCCATGTAGTAAATTTTTTTGTTTCTATGGTTACAGTCTGTTGCAACTACTCTGTTTCGGTATGTAGTGCAAAACAGATGTATTCCCACAGAACTATCATAAACAATTGTTTGTCTGGATTAAACTCCTGGGTTATACCTCACTGACCCCCGCCTTAGACATTTGGACATGATGAAAACATTTTTGAGTTTGAAAGGCATGTATTAATTGGGTCCTAACCACGTAGAGTAAAAATAGTTAAAGAAAATTGCCGAACTTCTGTCTTGTGTTTGCTTGATCCCTCATTCGCTTAATAAATATTTTAAGATTTGCTACAAATACCTCAAGCTAGGGACCCATGTTCATATTTATTTCAAAGCACTGTTTTCTTTTTTTTCTATTTTTTAAATACACACAGGTCGTTGCAGTCTTCTGCCAGTGGTAAATAACTCCGGTGCCATTTGTAATTCCTGGAAATTGGATCCTGCCACTCTTCGTTTTCCTCTGAAAGGCCTTTTGCCATATGATAAGGTATGTTGCTAAACATAATGGGACCTTTAGTTTAGCTGACTGTTCCAACCCCAAATATAAGATATATGATGCCATGTTATATCCTCATAGTCTCAGGAAGTAATTTTATGGGTCTTTAATCCAGTTTGAATTTGTTTTTCAAATTAATACCATTGTTATTGTTGATATGCTGCAAAACATGTTCTAATTCAACATTTCTGCAAGTGCAATTCAGTGATACTGAGTACAATTTTGAGTTGTGCAGCTGTTCCCACCCTTCCAGCATTAACATAGACTCAGTGCCCCCTAAGCTCTCTGTTTACCATTGTTCTTAAAAGAACATCCTGGTCAAAGCCAACTTTCTTTTAACTAGATTAACAAAAGTGCCGCTTGATTTTAAGATGAGTTCAGGGACGATTTTTGGTTTAAGTTTTCAAGAGTTTCCTCAGGGCAGTTGTTTCAGGGGGTTTAGCCATTTCCCAGTGCCTCCAGGAAGTTTAGAGTCCATAAGAATTTGAAATTCTCTTCTTCATTCCCTCTCTCTTTATCAAAATTCTTTTATAGAAGCTCTGCTCAAAATGATCTTAGTAGGAGCTGGACACTGTTCGGACCTCCTGGCCTGGTGACCAAGGAGGCAGTTGTTCACAGAGAGAATTAGCCGCGCATTTCATGTTCGCCCTTTAGGCTTTGCTCTCCTCCTTTCCTTGGCTGCTCCATCAAATAGAGACCAATTGCACTACCCCTTGCAATCAAGTCGGAGGTCGGATAGAGGCATTAAACATGTTATTAGGCTGATTAACTGGAAGGCTCCCTGATACCATGATCTTGAGCCTCCAAACCAAGGGCCAAATCCCATGAAGGTTTTGCTTGTACATCCGTAGTCTTGGCTGGTTTTTTTCCTGTCTTTTCCTGACCATTGTTGAAATACCTCTATCACACGTATTTTGCCAATTCATTTTTCACAGGTTTACAATTTGTTGGCAGCATTTATTATGTTTGGCTACATATATTTAATATTTATAGCCTGATTAGTGATTTATCATATTATTTCAGTATTCACCTATATCTAGTGATTTGGGATAGTGCAGGTGTTTATTGTTCTTTTCTTCGGATTTGGCAAAGCACTTGGAGGTAGAAAACTGAACTTTTAAATTAGCTCTTGAAAATACAAACACAGTATTAAAATTGAAGAAAGAATGGATCTCCCATGTTTTAGTGTGACAAAAAGGGGATGGAATGTAATATTGAAATAGAGTATCTCAAAGGAAAAGTCTCAAATATCAGAAAATAATATTTGAGAATATTAAAAAAACCAAAAAAAGCACCTATGAGCAAATTTGACAGACTTAGTATATTTTTTTGGAGATGAGCTGGGAAGCAGAACAAGGTGTGTGTGGGGGGGGGGGGAGCGGAAGTGGGTGTTGGTCATAAATATGGTTTTTTTAAAAAAAAAATGATAGTTATTAGGTAGCTCACCGAAATGAGAAAATTGACAGGTCTAGCCTTTTAGATTCCATAGGGACAAACTTTACAATGGACACAGTGGTAAACTAAGTAGAATTTACCATTATTGTCATGGTATTAATGGGAGCTCTGCTGGTAAAGCGCTTACTCATTGGACTGCAATTCACCTGGTCAACAGGTCAAAATCATTGGCACTTTCAACTGGACTCTCTACTCCCAGGCAGTGAGAGTGAGTTATAGAATTAATAAGGAAGAGAGCTGCCTATGTGTCAAGCACTAGTCTAGGCACTTGTTTTTGACTAGCTGTTCTTAATGAGTTTTAATGCCTCCATGACCAAGTTGGCGACCCTGATACACAGGGTAGTAATCTAACCAAGAGCCCACAGTTCAGAAGCAGTAGGTAGAGCATGGATTTGAACTCTAGATTGTGGAAATTGAGTTTGTGTGTATGTTTACAATGACTAAGGGATTGGAAACTACTTCCATTCCTCTTTGATTAGTATTCTGAGTAGAAAAATGTCCTTAGTGTGATGCTTCAGACTTTAATGTAATGATAGCGTTAATAGTCATTTCTAATTAATGCTAAAAGAAAGATTACTTTATCAGATAACTGAAATTCTGATGTGCCTTTTAAGGGGCACCATTCAAACTGTTACATTAGGCTTGTGGATTTAGTTGATATATATTTTTAAGTAGTTCTTGTTACAGCTGCACCTATGTTAAATCCGCTTTTTAAATTTTCCTACATAAAACCATGCACTTAGATTACTGTTTTCAAGTGTCCCCAAAAGAGTTCTTTGAAATTAAACCTTGACGTGAATGCTTGTATAGCCACAGAAGCCTTACAAGGGCAATGCATAGACTGTGGTGAGTGGGATGAATTCAGAGAGATGACACAGCTGTTATAGATTCAGATGCTATAAGAGAAGTGGACAGTGTGACGCTAGTCACCAGTGCTCTGTGGAGAAAAGATGTAGTCTGCTTCCGTAAGGATTTTAGCCTCTCTTCTATCCTTTAGCGTCACCAAGAGCTGTAATAGACGCAAGGGCAATGGGGTTTGAATAGAGCCAGTTAGGAATCAAGTGTCCTTTTGTGTTCTTTATAAAATTAAAAACAATCTAACACAGTATTTTTAAAATCTTTTACCTTGTAATTGCACCATCTTATAGATTATATTGAATTGTAATTATGTGCATATTTTTATTTCATATACATAATGTATGCGTATATATGCATGTGAAACATGTATCTCGGTGTGCATACATAAGTACAAGAAATGTGCAAAAAGTTGTTGGAAAAAATGCCATTATCTTTTACATCTGTTTTTCCAAGAACTTTCCGCATGCAGTCCCCTCATGTACATGTGAGGTACAATGGAGATGACTGGGAGAGGGGAGGCTTTGGAAGACCTGGGTTCTGGTTTCATCTTCACTGTTACCCTCTGACTTTGAGCAAGTCCCTTCATTTCACTTTCATCTCTATTCAGTGAGATGCTTGAAAAGGTTAACCGCAAGCCTAGAAATACTGTTGTTTTCCCCCACTACCTAAAAGATAATTTAACACACACACACACACACACACATCTAAATTGCTCAAATGGAATTTGAGATAAACTCCTTCAAAATGCCACGGTTAGCAGTACAAATGGAAGTGAAAGTGATGTGTTGTAGTAAATTTCAAGTGACTGAGACGCTGCCCAGTATGCAGAGAAGAGTTAGAAGGAGCTAAAGAGAATTATTTCTAAATTAACATGGTTTTATATTGCTCTGTACTGGGTGCGTTAGCAAATATAAATAGATATGACTCATTAACATCTCTTCAAGTTTATATATTTGAGAGCAAAAGACAATTTTTGAGAATCTGACTAGAGAAAATTGCTCTTTCCCATATGTGTAGCCCTTGGATTGGAGATGTTTGATAGCTTTTCAAGTTGTCATTTGGAAAAAGGCTACAAATTCTAAAAGATTTTGGTTTTCAATATAGCTTTCTACTATGGTTTTTGACGAGAACTTGTCCACTTCTGGAGAAATTGTTGTTAACCTTCAACAGAAAGGAAGCTAGGATCTTCTTAATGAGACTTCTTAGCAGTAACGCATGGGACAAAATCTGTCTAAAGTGACATTGTGAGGATGTACAATTTAAACTTACAAACCTTTTGTATTTCCAGGATAATAGAATGGAAAGTGCACAGGAGATGGGGGAGGGACTGGAAGATAGCTAGTTTCATCTTCCCTGGTACACCCTGGGCAAGCCCCTTCACCTGACTTTCACCGCTTGTCAAATGAGGGGTTTTAACCAGTTAACAGTAAGCACTAAAACCCTATGATTTTTCTTCTCCTACTAGATACTGCCGACGGTGTGATGATAACAAGTCCCCTTAGAAGGTTTCTAAATCCATTTTCAAATGCGTTGATTCACAATTAACTTTGATCTTGAAGCAATAATGTTCTTTATTTTCTTTAAAGGATCTGTTTGAACCACAGACTGCTTTGTTGAGATATGTATTGGAGCAGCCTTATTCCAGGGATATGGTCTGCAATATGCTAGGTTTAAATAAGCAGGTACTGTACTGTGCTGGAAACCTAGTAAATTCTGCATAGAATCTGCACTATTCTTTCTCCTTTCTTTGCTATAGCTAACTGAGCAAAACAGTTAAGAAATAGTTGGTGATTTTTTTAAATATGTAATTTATAGACACTATGGTTCCTATCGTGTATATATTGCTTTGAAAACTGTTTAAATTAAAAATGAGATATTTTAAAAGTTGGTTTATTTTGCATTGCTTTTTTTTCTATAAGGCCAGTTTCAAGCATACCTTTTGCCAGAGAAACCTACACATGACATAACCATAATTTTTTGAACTTTTAAATTTTTGTTTTTGCTGGTTTGTTTGGGTGTCATTTTTGTTACCCCTGGTATCTTCAGCGTGGTCTCACCGCTGGTTTCTGTTTGGTGTTTGTTTGGTCTTCAGGGTTTAACATGTGGGCGGGTTTGTGCTGACTCTGGGTTCCTTGAGGCTGGCCTCATAGTCACTGTTTTGTCTTTTCTTTTTTTCTTCCTTTATTTTTGTTCTGTCCTGTCTTGTCCTGCCCATCCTCCAATGCTCTAGACCTTGAACATTGCTCAGGTATGTTCACAACCTTACTGTTGTATTGTGACTAACGATACGCTGGCCGCTTTGTAGCCACTGATTCCATTTAGAGAATACGTGTATGGTCGGGGCTTGAAATTGGCAGGACCATGCTGAGACCAAGGCCACTAAAAAATTTCTTCTTGGGATATGAGAGTTATTTTTGCTGGATTGTTTTTGTTTTTGTTTTTTTGTTTTTTGTTTTCTTGGTGTTTGTTTTTTTAATTTTTTTTTTTTTTTAATCAGAGACAACACCTGGCACTCACTAAAAGCCTGTCACTTTTTGATGGGCTGTTTTTCCTTCCCACTCCATTTTAAAGTTTTTCGTCCGTTAGGGCTAAAGCTAGCCTGGTGGAATTTTCAGAGATGGAAAGATTGGTGGTGGCCTCTATCTTTCCAGACTATTAAAACCAATCAACTAAGAAGAACAACCACACGCACACAAAAAAATACTTACATTGCTTTGCATTAAAAACAAACAAATTAAAAATAAAAACATAACAAAACCAAAAAGAAAGAAAAACCCACGTGCTAGAGATATGCTGCTTTTAAAAGTTGGAGTGGTAAACTTTGTCCAAGGGAATGCTTTTTTGTATACTTGGGGATTGACTAAAAAATGTCACTCTTAGGTGGCCCCACACCTGTTGGGCAGACACCCTTCTTTGTCCGCCGTTGCCAGCAGTGTCTTCCTCGCATGGGCTCCTCACAGTGGAAACTCACCCAGGGGGAGAGCGAAGCACTGTGGCCGCACTTTGTAAGCTGAACTCTTGTGCAGTCCCAAGTCTCTTTCCAAGACTTTGCCCCTGTGAGCAAAATAGTGGTTCCAATTCTTTTTTTAACAAAATTTTTGAGCCCAACATATTAAAACCCACCAGCTTTTCTTTTTTTAAAAAGCCATTCTTGTCTAGGTTACCTAAAGTAGCGTTGCTGTTTGCAATACTATAGTGAAGGTTGTGCCAGTGCTTCCATTTATAAAGCCCTATTTTTAAGGACATATAGCTTGGCCATAAAACTTGCTCAGTGTTGAAACTTTGCATGCCAAACCTCACCCTAGTAGCAGTATCTCTTATTATTTTTAAGTTTTTTTTTTCCTTCTGAAAAAATTGACCAAGTTTCCTTGTTTGGACAAGCTTTTGTACATGTGAAATTAAACCGCTTCATGCTGCAGTATCTGACAGTGACCTCCTATAGTCTGTCAATTTAACATCTTAACACACCACCTCATTTAATTCCGATGAACTTTTCACTTGAGTTAGAGGTAAGTATTCCGTTTGGGGGGGAAAATCCTTCCTGCTGTCTTAAAAGTCATTTATGCAATAGCTTTGAACTTTGGATCATACCTGACTCAGTGATCGTCCAGTTCAGTGGATAATTGTTCTTCCAGTTCCTTGAGCTGCCGCTCCCTTCCCCCACACTGGCTTAGTGTCTTTCTTTGGGGGGCAGCTTGCCACAGACTAGAGACTGATCATTTAGAGAAGAGTGTTTCTGATTTGGTCACTTGAATACAAGTTTCAACCTAAAAAAAGTTTATGACTAAGACATAATTCCATAAAAAATAAAGTTTATAATGGAAATGCTGACAGAACATTATTAGTATTGGTCCCACTGTAGTGTAAACATTGTCAAAAATTCACAATCCATCAGTAATTGTTTGATAGAAGAGTCTGTAGTGAGAGGATTTGTAAATGGAAGGTAGTATGCTGAACTGATTTGATATGGTTTTTTGTTGTTGTTAATTTTTTCCTCCTGGAAAGTAAGTGTAGAAAATGTGCACACTAGTACAAGATGCATATGATTAAAATGAACTAAGTTATCTTCTTGCAACTTTGATCATTATAGAGCTATACCTTCACCTATACTTTCTTGTCCTTTCTCTAGCAATGCAATAATTTACTTAAAGCTTGAAACCTTTTTAAGAGCTGTGCATATTGCATTTTCCAGTAGGAATTGGGCTGTTTTTTGTCATAAAATCGGTTTCACTCAGAATGTCATAAATAGCCCAGTTTTGTGACCACCAAGGTGGAATGTTGGACTTTAGTGCACAGTGGCCAACACTTTATTCTGCTTGGTTACACAAGACTTTGTGTTCTTGGTCCTGAATAAATGTATTTCAAAACAGATACATCCTGTAAACTCTTATGATATGTGAACTCTGGTTATGCCAAGACAGGCAAGTACGGGGCTATTCATTCAATTTCTTATGCACAGGCTATCTTTGAAAGTGGTGTTAATGGTTTAGCATTTCAGTCTCACACACAGCACTCTTGATGAAAGAAGAAAATAGAATAAATCACAGTCTTTTTCTTCCCAGTGTGTCCTGAGTTTTATAATTGATAATGATTTAAATTGATTTCTAGCACTAAAATAAAAATGTTAAATTAATATAAATCCACCCAAGTACAGTATAAGGAGCCCTCGTGGCAAAGTGGGTAAGTGCTTTGCTGCTAGCCCAAAGGACAGCTGTTCAAATCTACCAGTCCTGCAATGAGAGAAAGATGTGGAAATCCCCTTCCATTAAAGATTACATATAGCCTTGGAAACCCTATGGGGCAGTTCTCCTCGGCCCCACAGGCCACTGCACTGGGGATGGACTTGACAGCAGTGGATGCAAGTACAGTGTGTGAAAATGCCATAGCAGATGGCATACCAGAACTAGTAGATGGAAAGTTGCCACTTATCATAGGTTACCAGGAATGAAAAGGTTATTAAATAATGATCTTTTGAAATAGTGGTGGGAATGAAGCCAAGCATGCACCAGGTTAGTGCTGATATTTCTGTTAATGACTTGCAACTGCTTTTTAACTTGTATCAAAGATGCAAGTTGAGGTAGAATTCCAGTACAATTTGTGCCATTGTGTAGAAATTGAACTATTAAAATGTCAAATTTAAATATTAAAATGCATTTTAACTAATGACACAGCCACACATGATATAAACTAACAAATTCAACTATATTTGCCTAACAAAAATACATTTGCATATGATGTAAACTAGCAGATTTCACAATCTGTTCCTGTATTTGGTAGCCTTAAATTTACTAAATCTCCCAGAAAGCAAAATGAGAATGGCCACAGACATACTCTCCACTGGCAGTGGATGTAGTCTCGTGATGTCTCATTAACCTTTATTGATCATAGACTGTTTTGCAAATTTTCATTTGTTCCCATTTGTAAGGTAGCTCTTCCTATGTAGGAGAGTGTTGATTTTAATGTTCCTGTCTGTTAGTAATTGAAAACTAAGTCATTGAAACCTACTTATAAAATAGCATCTCAGATCATTTCATATAATAAGAATTCGTTCTCTCTTGGGATGTGGGTGATTGGCAAACAGCAACCCATGTTGAAGCTGTCACTAAAGATGGCTGAGACTTGGTCATTGGCTTAAACCAGAAGCACCTGGAGAATGGAGACCTGCTCCTGCTAGATGTTCTGTCACCCTCAGCCATGAAGGCATAAAGCACCAGAGAGACCGCAGGCTGATTTCAGACTTTACAGAATATTTGGGAGTAATTTGAAATACTACATACATTGGAAGTCTGTCAGCTTTAACTCGGTTACCTAGTGCTTGCTTTGTAAATCTCTCCATATTTTGACTTTCCTCTTCAAATTGCTAGCAGTGTGATTGTCACTACACCCCTGAACATATGTAGGTGAAAATCCATTTTAATAAATAAATAAATACTAAAAAGGAAATCTCCACAGTAACTTAGGTACTAAAGACCTGTTTTATTTAGCTTCACTCTTTTTGTTTTTGGTTTTTTTGGGGGTTTTTTTCACCTCAAGCAGATTGACTGAAGACCATCATGGATGGAGGAATAGATGACAAATCAGTTAGTTTTCTAAACTAGAGGCAATTTCCCAGCATTAGTGAAAAATTCCTACTGGAAATCCTGGCTTTACTTCTTTTCACAAATTTTTCTGGCTATTGTATACCTTGAATGATCTCCCTCTAAATTTGTGTTGTCTGACACATTCTTTAGGTTGTTGGTGGTTGGCAGAACAGTGAATTTCAAGCCCTGTACACAGTAGTTTTGCATGCTGGTTTAAGAAATAGTCTGTAGTGTTGTCTGCTGCACTTTGCTCTGCTTCATAATGGTAATTACATATGGAGGAAAGTACTGTAGTCTCTCCTGGTGGCGTCAATGTCGCTCCCTGTAAGCCTGTAATGTGGGTGAATTGTGATCATGGCCTTGTGTTTGGGGGGTCTATGGAACCAACCATCGATGCTCCCTGCTGGGTTAGATGTTTGTCTGATCTGCATGCTTTTAAGAGAGCGCAGCTGTAGTCGAGCTTTACAAGTTTGAAGCTGGCAAAGAGCATGCAAAAAAGGGGATGCTGTTCATTATGTTTTATTTTTTCCAAATCCGTCCCCATTTTGCATTTTTTCCCGAAATTTGGAGAAATCATATCCCTTTTTCATGGCAAAAGACTAAATAATCACATCCAAAGTTGAGGGGGAAAGCATCGATGTTAGTAATTATACTCACTAGAAAGACCTCCAACTGCCTGACTACGAAGTAATGCAACATATTTCTAAAGGAAATATGAAGGTGGCTTAAATATGGCTTGACATATTTCTTTTGACAAAACATTATTTTTTTAAAAGACAACTTTATAAAGCACAGATCTTTTTGCCTCTAGAAAGGGAAGTTGCATTTTTCACGTCTTAGTGTTTAAACTCAATTCTTTTTCTTATTTTAGATTGAAAATAGTCTAATTTTAATTAAAGCTGCATTATGTTTGGCTCCTAAGAGGGGAAAGTAGAGGTTTAATGTGACATCAGTTTTTTGTTTGTTTGTTTGTTTCTTTTTGCAGAGCAAGTTTCCATTTCAGTATTGAAGGTATTATAGTTAATGCCACAGATGGAAAAAAAAAAGAGAGTTTGAATAATCTAATGGCTTTTTAGAAATACTTTTGTACATGAAGTTAGTCTTACTTTGAAATGAAGACATGTACATACTGTTTTATTTGCTCTCCCGTCACAATACTTGATTCCTGGACTGCCAGGGTTTTCATATTCTGAGTTAGATTGCAAAATGAATACTGCTGTACCTGTTCCATTTTTCTTCACGTTTCCCATTTTCCAGGACAGAGAGCATATTGCCCTTTGTCGAGTTGAAACAATAATACGTTGAGTGGAAGTCAAAAGTTAGGGAACTGATGTCTTGTGAGAGCCCTGAAAGAACAATGTGGTGTTGAAGCTCATCCTCTCCGATCACGTAACATGATGCAGCTTTAATTGACGAGCCTAACTCTAACTTCTGCAATTCAACTCCATCCCATGCTTCCCAGCCTCTCGTTACAATTAATGCGCTTTAACCGGTAACTTCCGAAACGAACCGGGAGGCTTTTGGAATACTGTGTGTAATCTCTGCCCTACAGCACAAGCAGCGCTGCCCTGTGCTGGAGGACCAGCTGGTGGATCTGGTAGTGTATGCGATGGAGCGCTCGGAGACGGAAGAGAAGTTTGACGACGGCGGAACAAGCCAGCTCCTGTGGCAGCATCTCTCAAGTCAGCTCATTTTCTTTGTGCTTTTCCAGTTTGCAAGTTTTCCACACATGGTTCTTTCTCTGCATCAGAAGGTACGTACTACATCTTGCTCGCAAGTCTTCTTCACCTGTTGATTACCGTAGTATGTTTTAGATGGTGTGGGCATCACCGCGTGGCTTTATTGGGTAGTGCTAAAGGTTCAGAGCCAATATTTCTGTCTTTTTTAAGTGTTTTTATGGTTTCCCAACTTTCACTTTCTCGTCACTGTGAAAACAAGATTCGCTCATTCATCCCGGGTACTCCTAGTGCAAGGACCATGGACACAAGAGAAAAAGGCGCTACATGTACTTTCACGGCGTCACCCCTAAAGGGGCAGATACATGTCAGTCAAGGCTTCAAGCCAGTTCATTCACAACCGACAAAACAAAACTGGAAAAGCCCACATTTTTTACTTTCAGGTGATCTGGAACATTCACTGAAATGGGGGAAAGTATGGTTCAGAGCTCTCGCAAGGGAGACGTAGAAGAGGCATGCTGAAGCCTCTTCTGGAGCCTGGTGTGGCACTGGATTATTGCCAGTTGGCTGGGTAGCAGCACACATTCAAAGCAATGAAGTTGGCCTGTGCCTTTGAGCCTTTAATTGCTATAGATCATGTATATTGTCCTTGTTTTCTAAGAGGGAGATTCTAGCAGGGCTTCTGCCAGTAATTTTTCCTGTTCCAAGTAGCATGTTAGTTCATCCACAGTTTTAAAAACTCAGTTCAAGGGGAATAGCATCTACTAAGGAAATCAAGTGAGTCCTTGGTGAAATGCGTGACAGCTAGACAGAAGTTGACAGCTCGAACCTGCCCAAAGGTACCTCCAAAGACAGCTCTAGTGCTTTGCTGCCCAAAGCCTTGACGACTATTAAGTGCTTCTGTTCTGTGCAGCTGTGTCACTAGAAAGGAAATCGATTTGGTGGCAGCCAACAGTAATAGCAACAAAGAAATTGGGAGTGTTTTTTTTAGGGGGGCCTGGAGGGGGGACAAAGTAGATTTGCCACTGCGTTTCCAAAGCTATAAGCAATTTTCATTTGTTTTTAATTTTCAAATTAAAACAAAAATCCATTTGGATATCATACAATATTCTGTATTTTGATCTGTTTTAAGAAGAATTATATTAACCTTGATTCTCATGTACACACATCAGTTGTGGCCTAAAACATTTAATTACATACATATATATAATTGTGTCGGGCTATAAGGAACAAATCTATATGTTCATGTGATGTGAAAACTGATGAAGAAACTGTGGTTGGTCTGTCTTGCATTGAAATGCCAAAATTAAATATTGACATAGAGCTGATATAAAGAGTTTCACTGTCTCTTCTCTCTCTCTCTCTCTCTCTCTCTCTCTCTTAACTTTCCTTCATTCATATATATTTAAACACCCTTTACAGTTAGCAGGGCGAGGACTTATTAAAGGCAGAGATCATCTGATGTGGGTTCTCCTGCAATTCATATCTGGAAGTATTCAGAAAAATGCACTCGCCGATTTTCTTCCAGTTATGAAGCTCTTTGACCTTCTGTATCCAGAGAAAGAAGTAAGTTTCACTGATTAGTTCGATAAGTAATGGTAGGACTAGTCTGATTTGTGCCTAAGGGTCTTAGGGTCATTTTGTGAGAAGAGCACTAACAACAGTGTCTGTTCTTAACTTTGTTTGCCATTTGGGTCTCAGCGTGTCCTCCATATGCACAGCCATGGAGGCCCCTCCATGATCTCATGTTTTGTTTCTTATATTGTGATGACAGCTATTATTTTAAATCTCTTTTGGGGGGGGTGTGGAATTTTTACAGTAATATGAAAAATTGACTATAATTGCAAACTCCATGTACTCATCACCAAGAAATACTCTTGGTCTTTTCTTCCTTGCCATCTACTGTATTAATGATGGACTATACTAATTCTAGGTTCCATATCATTTCACCCAACAGTATTCAGTGTGCATAATCAGATACTTAGAGTGTATACTTCTTAACTGTTCATATATTGTAGAAAAAAAGCATATACAAGTCTTAGAAATTCCTTATATGTTCACACTGAGACAGATTTCAGAACACTGTTTAATTTTAACACCAATAGCAAATAAATATGAAGGAAGCTGAGCATTTTTCTTTTTTAACTGAAGAGTTAATCCTCAATTTATATATTAGAAAGTTTTATTTTTTGTTGGCTTTTCCTCGCCCTACACTCAATCTAGGTTGCTTCAAATTCTTAAATATTAATTAGTAGAAAAGAGAAAGTGGGGCTTTTTTTTTTACATTGGAAGAGTCTTTTGAAAGTGTTTAATTAAGGAATTTAAAATAAGTGTTGCTAATTTTTTCCAAGAGATTTAAAAGAAAAAACGTATTGAGGATAAATGTTTCTTAGAGATTTCACTATAGTATTTCTCTTCAAAATAATTCATGTGTCCTTTAATATGATGGATATCTGTATTGCTTTTATTGGGTTTTTATAAAATGTAATGTGTTCTTCAAAATCTATTATTGCTGATTTTGGAAAGACTTACCATTTAAAAATTGTTCTTGTTAGAAAATAATCCGATATTCATCAGGAGAAGCTTAACTAAGCATCTGTGTATTTCTTGCATTTTCTTTGCATATTAAAAACAGTCTTGTAATCATATCAATATTTTATGGTGTAAGCCTTCATATATAGCTGTTAAATATTCAAAGAACCACTAGATGAAATTAATGTAGGATAATTTTGAAGATAAATGTATCAGTCAGATTAATTTCATTCTTCTATATTTTATGTCTTGTTATTTTTCAGTGTATCCCAGTTCCTGATATTAACAAGCCTCAGTCAACACATGCCTTTGCGATGACTTGTATATGGATCCATCTCAATAGAAAAGCTCAGAATGACAACTCCAAGCTGCACATTCCAATACCTCATTCCCTCAATCTTCATCATGAGTACGTTATTTGTAGATGGCAGTAATGTCTTTATTGGAAGTACAGTAGAACTGTAATCTGCTATTGATTGTACCATTAATGTGAAGATGAGGGTTAATCTTTACACACTGTAGCAATAGAAGTTTGACTATTCCCTACATCAGAAAACACCTGGAATTAAGGAATAAAATATCTGAATTAGCTCCCAATAAAATGGTTTTGAGAAAGAAACACCTAGAAGATAAATCCTCTGTGTGTGTACGGGGGGGCGGGGGGGCGGCACACACATGCACGTTTAATTTTCAAGGCTGATCTTTATAATTATAGGTTGTACTTTACAGTTATTAATTTCCAAGATTATGTAAAATGTTTTGAAGGCTCTTAAGTGCTTAGGACTTGAATATGATTTTATTACAATATGCGTCGCTCTGTGGGCTGCCAGGATTGATTGAACTGAGCTGGCTGGTTTATTTCCTTTTATCCCTTCTGATGTTGTGGCTACTCAAAGCAGAGGCCCTGGTCTGCGTGTGTTTTTAAATAATCATGTGTATGTTATTAGAAGAGTGAGCATGTTTATTATAGGATTGCAAGAGTATGCAGATAAACCGAAAGGAAATGATAACTTCACATTTCATTTGGCTTTCATTATATAAGACACTGACTTAATATCTTTTCACAGTGACTCCTGTAGTCAGGGTATATAGACATACTTAGGTATATCTAAGTAGTAATTAGAAATCTAGTTCATGGATTTGTGAAAAGTACCTTCATTCTCTGAGCAGGAGCCTAACACAATACTGCATATGTAGTATAACAGGGACTATTGTTCATTTGGAATTACGGTCCTCTGAAATGTGGCCCAATCATATGTAGTGTTTTCACTCAATATTTTGGGAAGAAATAGCAATGCCTGAAGGAATATAAAGATAGTGTATCAGCATAATTATTTACTGTTTTTTTTTTAAAGCAAGTTAACTTTATGGAAATAATTTGTATTTTTCTGTTTATTGGAACTGGATTTTCTAGGTTCTTACAGCAGAGTCTGAGAAATAAAAGTTTACAGATGAATGATTATAAGATTGCCCTATTGTGTAATGCATATTCTACAAATTCAGAATGTTTTACATTACCCATGGGAGCTCTGGTAGAAACGATTTATGGAAATGGAATTATGAAGATCTCTCTCCCTGGAACGAGCTGTTTGGCTTCAGGATCGATTACTCCCTTACCAATGAACCTCCTAGATTCACTCACAGTTCATGCCAAAATGAGGTATATTTTTAGTAAACCATAGGCTTTGCTTAATTTTGTGGTGTTTTAAGACTAAGCACATATTTTTAATATTTGCATTTACTTTGCTACAAAAATGAGTTTGGTTTATGTAGGGATTCAAGAATCTAAAATAAAACTAAAGAAAAATGATAACTGCCACAATTGCACCACTTACACAGACTATAAAATTTGTCTGTGTTTAGCTTAAATATCTTTTCCTTGGAATAAATATGTGGAGTTTTTTTAGTTGATTTTGCAAGGATGGGCTTATATGTGATGTTGTGCTGCTTACCTATGGAGGCATCTTTAAATTTGAGCAGGGTGGCTGTTTTAGAAAGACCAAAAGACTTAATGGAGTCTGAGTCTACAAGAGGCTTTCTAGTCCAGTAAAGAAAGCCTCAGAAACCACCCAGAGCAGTTCGCCTCTGTCTTGTAGGGTGGCTATAAATCAGAATCAACCTGATGGCAGTGAGAAGGCTGGTTCCAGTTAAGGTTTTAGGAAGTCACGAGTTTCATATAGATTTTAAAAGCACAAATACTTACACTGGATTCGATTTTCTTGAGATGGCAGGCAACCGCAACTGCACACTTCACTCTGGGGTACATGTCGTGCAATTTAATGTTTTCTTGTACTAGCATGACTTTCTCTGCTTCTCACGGGCACTGTCTGCATCACTAATGGTACTTTGTTCGGGTTCCATGATGTTATTCCAGGTTTGCAGTATTGCATTGAACATGATGAACATATGTGAGAACCACAACAGACCACTTTTTACTGCCATGCACTATTTACTTGAGAAGTCAGGTGCTTGCACAAAAATTATTAGCATCCTATAATTTGGTTTTTGGAGTTTTGGGGGTTTTTTTAATGTATAAAATGGGCCTGCAGAATTCAAACCCTGTTCTGGAATCAACTGAGCCATGAAAACCAGATTTAGTCTCCAGTTGTGCAGTGCGGTATGAGCAAGTTTCCTACGCTCCTTAAACATATCAGGTGTTTCAGTTTAATTTTTCCTATTTCAATTTAGATTTTTAGACTTATACTGAATCAGTTACTCATAAAGTAGAGGAAAATAAGAATAATTTTATTCTAAAATTATGTGTGTTTATTTTCTTCTCTTTTGTTTCCTCTCAGCCTTATTCACAGTATTGCTACCAGGGTGATAAAACTTGCTCATGCGAAGTCCAGTGTGGCCTTGGCTCCAGCCCTCGTAGAAACTTACAGCCGTTTGTTGGTCTACATGGAAATAGAGTCCTTGGGCATCAAAGGATTTATCAGTAAGACCACTTTTCTGGTGTTCGTAGCCATTAACCCATTCCCACAGGCTAAGGAGAAGGGCAATACATAAAAATATGAAGCATATCTTTCATAAGGGGCTAAATGTTGTAGTAAAAAAATAAAGCAAAAAGGAAACTAAGAAATGGGAGATGCAGAGAAGTGAGTTCTTTAAGTGGAGTCATAAGAAAAGGCCCCGGGCCCAGGGTCTGGGAATGTAGAGAGTAGAGCAGGCAGGCAGGCATGGTTATAGTCCCCACTCCCGTGTTCTTCATGTGCTGTGTGTCTGCTGCTGGTTCCCCCCAGGGCACAGTGTCAGGCTCTGAGGGCCCGTGAGCCTGGCTGGCAGCAGGGAATTTGTATTTCTACACTGCAGAAGACACGTCTTTTGGGCTCTGTGTAGGTGTAAACAATGCATTTGTATAAGTGTTTCTTCTGATTCACAGTAATTCATAAATTTTTACCAATGCCGGGTAATTCTCATTTTAACCACCTTTATACTCTTCCTCCCAGAAATTGAGAGTCAAGTAAGACTTTCTTGGAAGGCAGAAGAGATGTGATACAAATTTTATATTTTACATTTTTTATTTAAAAAAGGAATTTTCATGTTTAAAACCCTTTGAAGCATTCACACTGTCATGGTAATTTAAAGAGACACCTAAAAGTGTGAAGAAAGAGAGTTGTCTTTTTCTATTTCACCTATTTTGTTTTTCCAGATGAGCTTGAAATTCGTTTTGTCAAATTTCAGGAAAACCAAAAAACCAAACTTGGTATTACAGTTAAGATCTGTATGTGCACCCCCTCCCCCC